>RJWJ010003660.1:0-83757 GCA_004363605.1 Indri indri
TTAGTAAAATGTGGTATATGTATACCATGGAGTACTATTCAGCTTTAAGAAACAATGGTGATATAGCACCTCTTGTATACTCCTGGATAGGGTTGGAATGCATTCTACTAAGCGAAGTATCCCAAGAATGGAAAAACAAGCACCACATGTACTCACCATCAAATTGGTAGTAACTGAACATCACATAAGTGTACATATAAGAATAACATCTATTGGATGTCGGGTAGGGAGGGAGGCGGAAGGGGGAGGGGCGAGGGGGAGGAGGGGACGGATATATGCATACACAAAGGGTGCAATGCGCACCCTCCGAGAGATGGACATGCTTGGGACTGGGACTTGGGGGGAAGGGGGGGCAAGGGCATCATACATAACCTAAACACCTGTACCCCTATAAACAACAAACAATAAAAAAAATAAAAAAAATAAAAGAGGAACAGTTTTATAAACATCAAAAAGATACATTTTGGCATTTAATAGCCTTATAAACAATATAATAGCCTCGAATAGTTAATATTTTTTCATGCATACAATTAAATTATTATTTTAAACCATGGGTAAAAACATAGCTATCTAAGGCTCAAAATCAACTTGTATATTATTCAGGATTTCTTTTTATTCTAAATTTAAATGTTATTGGAAGACTTGTGCACTCAAGTTAACTACAGTTTCCTGGGCTTCTTGTCTCTTATAACAAAATTCACACTTTTGATCCACCTGGCCTTTGAAAACTTAGGGTGCATATGGCCTGCCTTAAAGTTGGTCACTACACTGAAGCCATTCAGCAATCAAATATTCATGTTTAAAATATTTAATCTCAAAATATAGTATGGATTAGGGACTTTAGAGACGAGACAAGGAGTTCATGTATGTGTCATCATATTGCACTGTAGGTCTTGCTACTCTCCCTGGTTAGTTAAATGAGATGGGCTCACTCAATTACCCATCCAGCAAGATATTGTCAAAGAGAAGCAATGCTGGACACTAATTAGAACACTAAGAACAGATCTAGTGCAGAAGTACTGTCACAATAGGGAAAAAAGTCCAGTATGAACTGAACTGAGATCTTTGAAACCAAAGTCAGGAGACTTTTTAAAGCCTGGGTGTGCTAAGGGAAAAGCATTGCCTGTTGTGAAGCGGGGTAGATCCATGTGACCAGGCCACCTGGATGTGTTCATCAGAAACAAATCTCTGGTCTTTATGACAAAATGAAGTAAGGTACCCAGGATGTTAGGCCCTTATCCTTTCCTAGGGACTGGGAACTAGACTGAGTTAGCTTTCTAAATGTCAGCATTTCAAAGAGATGATTCTCAAGTCTTTGAGGAAACAGTCTTGGTTGGTAGATTTACATCTCAAAAGACAAAGAAAGGATTGATAATTGTAAGATTTCTAAAATAATTGCTCTAATAGGGGGTTCAGAGGCCTATGTGCCTGTCACCAGATTTTGGCTGGAGCAAACAGCGCATTTTCCCAGCAGGCATTTTAGGGGTTGCTGAAGTCACCCTAGGGACTTGACCATAAGCTTCCAGAAGCCACACTAGACTTTGGTGAAGTCTCTTAGCACTAAGAGATTAGGATGGGCTCCTCATATGTAGAGAATTGTACAGTTCTCAATATTATAAGCCTTTGTTAGATATTCCCCTTTCATTACATTTAATTCTCCTGATGTATCTCAACTTTAGTTATGGGTCACAACTACAAAACTATGAAATGAAGGTGAGAGTGGATTAATTACAAGGTAATATATATTTTGACCTGTACCCAACAAAGTTTAGTAATTCCACAAGTATCATTTTTTAAAATTACTTTCTGCCTTAATTATTTTTAAATTTGGTTAAAGAGTACATTGATTAAATTTTGTATTAAAAATTGGAAGACAGTTTATATATTTTCATCCTTCTACTCGGTATCTGTGTGTCCTTCAGGAAGACAGTCTCAGTATAGTGTAGCAGCCACGGGGTGAACAGGACTAGTCTTGAATCTGAACCTTAGCACCAAAGCTATCTCACCACATGAACAGGGAAAATATTCTTAGCATTTATACCTCTGCTCTCTGATCCAAAAGATGAAGGGAGTTTGATTAAAGGATCTCTAAAAACACTTTTGGCCTCTAAAATTCTGTGGATTTATGAGTCTAATTTAATGACTTTATCAATTCTGTCTATAAACCATAAAGTGGACTAAAAGCTGTGTAGCATGCCAAAAGATGTAACATTTTTCTAAACTTTGAGACATAAGTGAAGCGTGATGGCTTTATGGCAATGGCTTCTATAGGAAGTTGGGTGGGACGGTATTTCCCATTTTAGAATAATTGAGATTAATCACAAGGATACCCAAAATTCATTCAATTATTTGGAACATTTCATTCTGCACTACCCATACATGACATAATTTATTTTCAAGTCCTGTATTCACAACTGGAATACATTATTAATTCATTTGTTCAGTCAGTTATTCAGTTATTTAGTCATTTTTTTCATAGTGTCTTAAAACTTTGCAATTAGTCCCACAATATTTTACTGAAAACAGATATGGAATTTTTCAACAATAATAATAGTTCCCACTCCATACATTCAAGTACACAGAAAAAAATAGGACATAATACATAGACAGTCACTAAATTAATTTTACTTTGGACTAGGCATTTTTTAAATTACCCAAATAAGAAAGTCATTTTAATGCTGTAATTTCCAGTATTTGCCTCATCTAGCAGGTTAAAATATAACGTTATATTAGCTACTTTTTAATAGCATGCATTTTTCCTGATTAAAAAAGTCATGCATATTTATCTCAGAGCATTAGGAAAATATGGCCAACATAATGAGACTATTTCCAATGAAAATATTTATAAAAAGAGATAAGATAATGTTAAGCATTGAACTTCTTATATTATTTTCATTTCCAAAGTAATGTTTTTAACTAAGAGACATGGTCTGCACAACACTGTAATGCATTATCAGTCCAAGAACTGGAACTGGAGCCATGCTGGTGAGAAATATTAAAAAGAACAGCTGGCCCTCGAAGGCACACATTGAATGTGTCAATTCATTCTATATATGTATTACCAGATTTTCACGCAGCTGTAACATTTTTTTTTTTTTTTTTGCTTACATGAATTTCTCAATGTCTATCAGTTTTCTGACATCTATACATACACAATTAAGCCCAGCAAGATGTAATTCTCTCTCTTAGTTTTTTCACTTATCTTGTCCCTGTCTATATAGGTTTGATGTCACTTGTCAATTACTATTTAGCTTTGCTTGAATCAGCATTACTTCCTTCCTTATAAACTGTGTCTTCTTTTGTGTGATTCCCAGATCTGGACTCTGGACAAGAGGCTTAATAAATACTCTATTTTTTTAAGGGTCTGATGATCAATCTCCAAGTCTTCTATATAGAATGAGGTCATGAGACAATGAACAAAAAAGACCTTCTTACTCCCTAGGACAAGATGTAATTTTAGCAACAATTGAGTTCAAGGAGCTTTAGCAATTGTGTAAAGTGGAAAATACCAAGTCGACTCTCACATCTTCTTAACAATAGTTTGGGGATGATGGAGGGTAAAATGTGTGTCGGCTGCACATACCATTTAGATAGACTTCAAATGATAAGAACAGAGAACATATTTTATTTGTTCAAAATATTTAAATATATATTTTTTTAATCTGAACATTCTTTGAGATATCTTGGCCTTTGTGGGGAAATCAATCATGATATGTTTTTTATGAGGAGATAAAATGCCCAGGAAATACTCAGAAATGAAAAGCCACTGAAAACAATAAAAAGTAATATAGTCCAATATGAGTATTTTCACTTAGAACTATTAGTGGTTCATAATAATTTAAAGTAAATGGCAACATAAATATTTTAATTAAGTTTTAATTTGTTATAATTATTCTCTGCTGAGAGGAATCTCACTCTACTCTCTTGCAAAATCCAATGCATGTATCATTATTATAATATTGATCTTGTGTTTTGAGCAATTTTATTAGGATCAAAAGCATAAATCTGGACTCCATGTAGTCAAACATGTTACAAAGGTCATGACTATCACAAACCAGGACCACATTCCACTCTGGTTGGAGCCTCTGAGGAGACTGGTATTGCCTCATGTGACATCAGTGGAATAGGGTGTCAATATTATATGATCAGTGTGAGTTCTGCCATTTACTTATGTTTCTTACCTAAAGAAAAATAATACTTATGTCATATAATATCTGTGTCACAGGATTATAAAAAAATTAAAATTGCATATTTTAAAGTTTGTGCAAATTTCTTGACACATAGCATTTGATAAACTGTGGCTGCTTTTATTGATGGAGTTTTTCTAGATTATAAGTGTTCTGAAATTTTTCCCTTTCTCTCAAAAACTAAGAAACCTAAATACTTCCCACTAGAGAAGTTTTTAAGGACACAGAGTAGATGCAGATAAACCACACTCTGGGAAATAGATAGCAGTGCCAGACATTTGGCAACATGTATTAAAGAGAATTATACCTCTGCTAGTTCAGTACAATTAAGAAGACAGATGCAAAAGAAATCAAGAAAGCAATTCCATTTATAATAGCTACCAAAAAATACCTTGGGATAAATTTAACAAAGAAGATGAAAGATTTCTGCAATGAAAACTATAAAACACAGCTGAAAGAAATTGACAAGGATACAAATCAAATGAAAAGATATCCCATTTTCATGCATTGGAAGGAATAATATTGCTAAAATGACCATATCATCCAAAGCAATCTACAGATTTAATAAATCCCTACCAAAATACCAATGACATTACTCAAGAAAAGAAAAAAATAGAAAAAGCAATCCTACAATTTGTATGGAACCACAAAAGACTCCAAATAGCCAAAGCAATCCTGAGCAAAAAGAACAAAGCTAGAGGCATAACACTACCTGGCATCAAAATATATTACAAAGCTGTACTAACCAAAACAGCATAGTAATGGCATAAAAACAGAGGCAAAGGCCAATGAAATGGAATAGAGAACCCAGAAATGAAAACACATATTTATATCCAATTGATTTTCAACAAGGTAGGCAAGAAAAGCACATTGGGGAAAGAATTAAATAGTTATCGAATAGAAGTATTCATAAATAGTGCTGGGAAAACTGGATATCTATCTGCAGAGGAATGAAACTAAATTCCTATCTCTCACCATGTATAAAAATCAACTAAAATGGATTAAAGATTTAAATGTAAGACTTATAAGACCTAAAACTATAAAACTACTAGAAGAAAGCAGGGAAAGTGCTTTAGAAATTTGATCTGTGCAAAGCACAGGCAATAAAAACAAAAATAGACAAATGAGATTACATTAAACTAAAAGGCTTTCACACAAGAAAGGAAATAATCAACAGTGAAGAGACACCATGCAGAATGGGTAAAAACGTTTGCCAACTATTCACTCTACAAAGGATTAATAAACAGCATATAAAAAGATGTCAAACAATTCAACAACAAGAAATAATCCAATTTAAAGATGGGCAAATTGTCTAAATACACATTTCTCAAAAGAAGACATAAAAATGGCCAAAAAGTACATGAAAAAATGTTCAACATCTCTAATCATCAGAGAAATGCAAGTCAAAACCACAGTGAGCTATCACCTCACCCCAGTTAAAAGGGCTATTACTAGTAAGACAAAAAAATGTATGCTGGAGAGGATGCAGAAAAAGGAGAACTCCTAGACTGTTGGTGAGAATGTAAATTAGTATATATATATTATGGAAAAATGTATGGAGGTTCCTCAAAAAAATAAAAATAGAACTATCATATGATCCAGAAATCTCACTGCCGGGTATACATCCAAAGGGAAAGAAATCAGTATGTTGAAGAGATATCTGAACTTCCATGTTTAGTGCAATGCTATTCACAATAGTCAATATATGGAATCAACCTAAATGTCCATCAAGAGATGAATGGATAAAGAAAATGTGGTATATGTACATAATATAATGCTATTCAGTCTCAAAAAGAAAGAAATCCTGTCATTGACAACAACATGGATGAGCCCGAGGGACATTATGTCAAGTGAAATAAGTCAGGCACAAGGAGACAAATACCACATATTCTTACTCATATGTGGAAGCTAAAAATGTTGATCTCTTGTAAGTAGAAAGAGTAATGGTTGTAGAGGCTGGCTAGGGTAGAGGAGAAAAGGAGATAGGGAGAGATTGGTTAACAGATGCAAACTTACAGCTCCATAGGAGGAGTGAGTTCTAATGTTCTATAGCACTGTAGGGTGACTATAGTTAACAATAAATTATTGTATATTTTGAAATACCTAGAAGAGAGGATTTCAAATGTTCCAGCACAAAGAAAGGATAAATATTTAGATGACGGATATATTAAATACCCCGATTTGATCATTGCACACTGTGCACATATATCAAAATATCACACCATACCCCACAATCACATACAATTGTTATATGTCATTTAATAATAATAATAAAAGGAAAAAGAAGACAGGTAACTATAGATACTGAAAAATTTTATGAAGATGCTCTACTTAGATTACGATTTTTATGATTTTATAAACAAAAAAGACAAAAATGTCTCTGGCATTGTTAATTCCCAAAAGAAGGATGCATCCATTCTGAAGTAAGGCTTTGTGAGTTATAAGAGGGACAGGCAGTAAATGGATGAGTCATTGGAGATGGCCCTAAACCTGGAAGGTGAACAAAGAAAACAAATCAGAGCAGATCAACTAGTCATTCCCCTATTGATAAAGATATGCTTGCGAACTAGTCCCTGTTAGTAAACTTTTTTCTCCTCATTTAGGTTTACAGATTTTATTTTTTCAAAACATGTGTGATTTAAGTAACCTTTAACTATTTAAATGCCCACATGAAATCTCTAGTTAAAGACTTTTCCAGAGGTTGTACAATATAGGTATCTAAACCTAATGGATGGAACATAACCAAGAACATATGAGCAATATTCTGGTGTTCAGTTTTGAACCAGATATCGGTTTTTGTTTGTTTTCAAAACTCACCCCTCTTTGTATAGGCTAATTGTTGACCCTACATACACTATCAATGGTTGGGGTAAAAGAACTGTGGAGAGTGGCCAAAGTTCAAGAAATTTTTATAGTCTTAAACAAAATTATATATAGAAAAAAATACCATGGGATAATACAAACCAGGAAATTCTCACAATGACCAGATATTTTTTAGTAAAGATGCCCCCAAAAGTTGATGCTGCTTAGCCTAAAAGACCTGGCTCAACTTACACTCATTAATCAGAGGTTTTTGTATTCCTATGGTAATGTATCATTTTAATCATGGATTTCTTATGCTTTTAAGCAAATTTTATTTTTTTAATTTTTAATAAATGGTTATGTAAATAAGACTTATTTTTCTCATTAAGGGTTTTAGCCAATATTCACTTATTTGTTCTTACATTGTTAATATTTTAGTATGTACTAGAGTATGTTTTTACTTTAGTGTTTCTACCTTCCTCATATAACCCTTTATAATATTGTTTAAAACATAGACTAGAAAAGAATTGTGACACTAAATTTTGGATGTGTGTGTCAAAGAAAAATTTGCAGCAGAAGAAGTTAAACAGGTGAGGAAGACTACACTCAGGGCTTTGCACAAGGAGGGAGAGAGAATCTGAACTTAGCTTCACTGAAACAAAGGATGGGAGAGTTTCTAAGGGGTGGGTGATGAGAAGTCATAGGCCACCTGTGTTCACTAACTGGCCTTACCCAAAGGAAAAGGAAACTTTTTTCTTCTTGACAGAAAGCAGTTTCACAGCTCGGAGCAAGGGCCCCATCAGAGTTAGGCTTCCATCTTCCCACAGAGACTGGGAGACAGGGATGCCATCTTCCTTGGTGATTACATTTCAAGGGATGACGTTCAGGGCTCTCAGAAAGACAGTCCTGGATTGTAAAACTGGTAAGAGGCCTTTAAAAAGGCTAATATCCAAAGGGGCAGAGAAAGAATTTACAATTACAAGTTTTCTAAAGTAACTGCTGTCAGGGAGGTCAGGACCTGGATTCAGGAAGAAGCCTATCTAAAATCTAGTCACACTGAGCGAAGTGTTTAGGCCGTGTTGGTCAGATATTTTCCCAACAGCGAGTGAGCTCCTTGAGTGCAGTGAGAAATAGAATGTACCAAGGGTCAAAGGGCAGGCCATATCTAAAAATGACTCACAACCTCTGCAGAAACCAGGTCAGAACTTATTTAATAAATTCTACCTGTCCTAGTTTTTGATCCCACTTCCAATTTAGAACTAACCAGAGAAAGCCCAATGTGCTCCTCTAACCGATCACAACAGATGCCTGCTTCTCTTCTTAAGCTGCTTCTGTCTTCCGGATTCCCAAAACCTGCAATCTGCAGAGACTTAAAATCTTCCCTTCTTTTCACCTTAAAGCTTTCCCTCTCCTCTGGCTGCCTTGCAGCCTCTGTGAAATGCAAATGATGATGGCTGATGCCCTTAGGAAGCTTCAAATAAATGGTCTTTACCTATTCTGACCTAGATGCTCTTCATTCATTTCTACAGCAGAAAAGCAGCATCTAGAACTTTAAGGGTTTACTAACATCAGCTTAATCCATTAAAGAAAGAGTTAGTTTCTGTGTAAAGACTTCTGTGCTAACAGCATGGTTTACTGGAAAAAGGATATAAGAAGTCAATAATGTAGTTTAGCACTCAGCATGTATCACTTATGTTCTAACCATAGACAATTTAACATGTTTGGCTCTCTGCTGTGTTCTGGATGTTTGTGTTCTCCCCAAATTTATATGTTAACATCTAATCACCAATGTCATGGTATTAAGTAGTTGGTTGGACCTTTGGGGGGTAATTAATTCTCATGACAGGATTATTCTCCTTATACAAGAGGCCCCAGAGAGCTGCCTTGTCCCTTCTGTTACGTGAGGGCACAGAGAGAAGGCCCCATCTACAAACCAGGAAAGGGGCCCTCACCAGGTTCCAAATCTGCCAGGCCTTGACCTTGAACTTCCTAGCCTCTGGAATGTGAGAAATAAATTTCCATTATTTACAAACTACCCAGTTTATAGTATTATGTTACAGTACCCTCAACAGACTTAGAGAGCCTCTATCCTTACCTCTATTTTTGGAGTAATAATTCAGCTTATGAGTTGCTTGAACGTTGAGGTAGATGGTATTTGCGAACATTGTTTCTCTTTCCTTACTTAGGATGCTCAGAGTTTTCAGGGAGTCACTGTCCTATGGACTTGGTGCTAAGGGGGATACAAATTAACTTTAAGATGCTGCTGAAAAAAAAATTGGTTAACAATTCCGTTTCTATCCATAGTGACAGTGCCTGAAACAGTTTAAATTCTTGTACATTAGCTGAAAAAGTGCTCAAGGGAAAAATGGTCAAGAAAGAGAAAAAGACAAAACACCCTCTGGCCAGCATTGTTATGCAACCGACCCTGCAAAAATAGAAATAACTGTCTTGGGGAAGCACCAAAGCCCCGGGTTCTTCTGTAACTAATGACTTACAGCCACAGACTTACCTATGTAGTTCTGTTTTGTTTTCTCTAAATTATATTTTAAGTAGATCACGCAATCTCATGATCCAAAGAGCAAACAGGTGAAAGATATAAAGAATTTTGTTTCCATGCCTATTCTCAGACAATGTGGTTCCTCATCTTCCACCTGGGTATCCTACTATCAGAGCTGAGCATTTGTCTTAGTTTCTTATTTAAACTTCCAGAGTGTTTTTTTAAATAACAAAAGTATATATCCATGCATTCTCTTTTTCTATGTAAAACATCACAGAGCTTACTATTTGTTTATCGCCTTGCTTTTTTTCATTTAACAGTATATTTTGTTGGTCTTTACGTATCCATGCATAAAGATCTTCCTCAATAATTATTTGTGTATCTGTGCATATGCAATATTTTAAAAATTATTTGGTCTTAAAAATATAATTTATTTAACAGGTACCTACCAGGGTACTTTTAAATTGTTTCAGGCTTTAGTTATTGTGAGCAATGTTGCAATGAAGAAACCTATGTATTAGTCATTTCAATCCTATACATTTCCATTCTTCCTGAATGTGTGATATGGATCTAATGTCTGTAGAATAAATTCTTGAGATGGAATTATTGAATTACAAGGTAGATTCTCTTTCTCTCTCACACACACACGCACGTACATCTAACTACTTACACATGCACAATTAAAAAATACTATTTAATATAAATATTTTGAAAATATCAAATTTCCTTCACTGGTTTCCAATTTATGTTCCTACAAGCCTGTTTGTCCATACCTTCACAAATATATTATTGAATATTTGGCTTTCACCAAGCTGACAGGTGAAAGTCAGTATGTCAATGTATTTCTAACATGTATTTATCTTACTCTGAGGAATGTTCAACACATCTTTCTATATTAAATGGATCTTTCCTTATGTGGAAGCTGTCTTTGCATGACTTTGCTAATTTTCTATTTTTTTTAATCAATTTTGTAAAAGATCCTTATATATTAGCAGCATTAGCCCTTTTTCTTTGGTAAGTGTAGTAATATTTTCTATGTCCATATTCATATCTCTATTTAATATAGCGAATTTTTCAATTTTTTCTTTATGGTTTTGGGATTGTCCCTATTTCAAGAGTATAACTGGCTGGGCGCGGTGGCTCACACCTGTAATCCTAGCACTCTGGGAGGCCGAGGCGGGTGGATTGTTTGAGCTCAGGAGTTCATGACCAGCCTGAGCAAGAGCGAGACCCCGTCTCTACTAAAAATAGAAAGAAGTTAATTGGACAGCTAAAATTATATAGAAAAAATTAGCCGGGCATGGTGGTGAATGCCTGTAGTCCCAGCTACTCGGGAGGCTGAGGCAGGAGCATCGCTTGAGCCGAGGAGTTTGAAGTTGCTGTGAGCTAGGCTGACACCACGGCACTCACTCTAGCCAGGGCAACAGAGTGAGACTCTGTCTCAAAAAAAAAAAAAAAAAAAGAAAAAAAAAAGAGTATAACTGACTTCTCCTATATTTTCTTAGAGTCTCTTATGGGTCATTGCTTTTATTTAAATATTAAATTAGTTTTGGACTTATGCTCTTTAAGTTATAGATTTGATTTAATTTTTCACACATGGTCAGTCATACCAAACCCATTTATGTTCTATCAATTGAGATAATACCTCAAACATACACTAAGTTACAAATGCATTAGGCATATTTCTAAATTTTCTTTACAGCTGTGAGTGATGGCTCATGCCTGTAATCCTAGCACTTTGGGAGGCCAAAACAGGAGGATTTCATAAGGTTGGGAGTTTAAGACCAGCCTGAGCAAGAGGAAGACCCTGTCTCTACAAAAAATAGAAAAATTAGCCAGGCACAGTGGCACACACCTGCAGTCCCAGGTACTTGGGATGCTGAGGCTGGAGGATCTCTTGAACCCAGGAGTTGAGGTTGTAGTGAGCTATGATGATGCCACTGCACTCCAGCCTGGGCAAAAGAGGGAGACCCCTCTCCAAAAACAAACTAAAAACTAAAAAAACAAAGAACTCCTTCTTTCCCAGTGTTCTATTTTTTTATTCCAGTAATACACAGATTTAATTGATTAATCCTATTGTACTGAGCACTTCTCTTATATTTAAGGGCCTTGGTTTTTCATTTTCCTTCAAATGCCTATTTCTATAATTTTCTAATTTATAGTAGTAGATTTTTGTTTATTTCTTTTGTAGACAGGCTTTAATTATTAGAGCAATAAATACTTTATCTGTAATGTACTTATTTTTATATGTAGTTTTCAAATTGTTTCTTGCCTTTGATGTTGCTCATGGTATTTCTCTCAGCTTGTAGTTGTTCCTTCCCAAATCTCCATTGTGTGGTCGACTATTTTAACTTTTCTTTTGGTTTGAGTTTTCTTTCACAGGGTGTGGGTGTGTGTGCATTGGGGCTGGAGTAATATTTACAAACTATTCTTCCCTGAAAACAGAGATTGGTAAGCAATGCCCCCATGGGGCAAATATCTGGTTCACTCTCTGTTTTTATAAACAAATTTTTCTTGGCACACAACCACACCATTTGTTTATGGATAATTGCGCTACAATGGCAGAGTTAAGTAGCTGTAATAGAAGTATTATGGTCTGAAAAGCCTGAAATATTTACTATGTGGCCCTTTATAGAAAATTTTTACCAGGCCCTGCTTTTTACAGTTGTACATGTCAGGTATTCTCCTATCCATATTTTGCAAATATAAAACCCCAGACTAAGTGAGACTAAAAAATATGTGCAGAATCACTCAATTGGGAGATCCTGGATCTTACTCAGGTCTGTTTGACTCTAGAACTCAGCTTTTAACCACTGCATACTTGATCTCATTATCTAAGAGTACATTTGTGCCCTCAAATTACAAATGTACACCAGTTGGACATAAAGAGCTAAAACCTAGCCACACAAGACTCACATACAATGACGCCTTTATGGAGTGCTCACTGAATTTTGTATAAAATATGTAAGTAAGTTGAAAGTTATAGATACCTTCATGAAGACAGAGAATTTTTGGACCTCCCAAAGCCACCTAAAAGCCCTTATGTATCTTCACACATAAATGTTACAATGACTACTATAATAAACTGTGGAAAAAATCTACAAGCCATATATAAATGCTTGAGATTATAATCTCTGGCAAGATTGTCCATATAGAGGAAAATGAGCTTAATAAATCAGAATGGTGAATGAAAAAACTAAGTCTTCAATTAACCATCATGGATAGCAAAAATTGTTCAATAAATTCTTGGTAGAATTTTTTTTAACTTTCATTATTTTCTGTAAAATATACTTTGCAAAAAAGACCTTTTTCTGACCTTCCTAGAAAAACACAATAGAACAGATCAAACAACTACAAAAACAGTCATTTTCCCTTACACTCTAATTTACTCATAGCCTCTAATCAAACATAAGGCAAATCAAAATGTCACAGTGAATTCTCAATTTATTAATTATTTCCCATGAAAATCAAAGTGCCCATTATTTATTGTTCATTTTCAATGGGGAAAATTGATATTTTTAAATATATTAATACTATTTGTCTATACTTATCAGCCTGACTAGTTTGTGTTTTCATCTTACTTAATGAATTAAGACATTTGTTTTCGATAAAATTAAATTTAAAAATATAAATGCTCTAATCATGCAAATCAAAACCACAATGAGATATCACTTAAATCCAATGAGAATGGCCTTTATCACAAAGTCCCAAAACAAGAAATGTTAGCATGGATGCTGAGAGATAGGAACATTCATACACTGCTGGTGGGACTGTGAACTAGTACAACCTCTGTGGAAAGTAATATGGAGATATCTCAAAGAGCTACAAGTAGAACTACCATTTGATCCAGCAATCTCATTACTGGGCATCTACCCAAAGGAACAAAAGACATTCTATAATAAAGACATCTGCACTTGATTGTTTATGGCAGCACAATTCACAATTGCAAAGATGTGGAAACAACCCAAGTACCCATCAATACATGAGTGGATTAATAAAATGTGATACATGTATACCACGGAGTTCTACTCAGCCACAAAAAGCAATGGTGATCTAGCACCTCTTGAATTATCCTGGAAAGAGCTGGAGCCCATTCTATTAAGTGACGTATCACAAGAATGGAAAAACAAGCATCACATGTACTCACCATCAAATTGGTATTAAATGATCAACACTTAAGTGCACATATAGTAATAACATTCATCTGGTGTCAGGCAGGTGGGAAGGGGAAGGAAGGGATGGGTATATTCACACCTAGTGGGTGTGGTGCTCACTGTCTGGGTGATGGACACGTTTGAAGCTGTGACTCAGGCAGGGCCGAGACAATGTATATAACCTAAACATTTGTACCCCCATAATATACTGAAATTTTTAAAAAATTAAAATAATAAAAAACTGGTTATTTTTCATTTTGATACATTTCAAAGTGTTTACTTTCCCCCTTCCTTGGCCAAACAAAAGGGTGTTTTATCCTGATCTTCATTAGGAGACCTTGTTGGGGTCTCTGGAGGTAAAATATGCCAAAGTATATGGTCCTTCCTTAGGCTGGGCATCCAGGAGTTTTCAACTCTTACACTCATCCACACTGAGCATGCAGCAATTTATTAAAGTTACTGTTCAAAGGCTTTGGTGGCTTCTGCTTCAGATGAGCTGATCTGTATTTCCTCAATTCATTTATTTCAGTAACTTCAATTCTATGATGGATTTATAAAAGTTGTTTTTCAGTTTGTTTGCCTTTTTTTTCCCCCCCTTGTAATGGTGAAAATGATGACTTGTAAAGCAATTTTCATGTTGGAAGGGATCCAGGAACCCAAAGGTGATTTTTAAAATAACTTACAAATTAAAATATTTATTTAAGAAAAATCTTTGAGTATATATATTCAATAAAATATACCAAGTATGATCTGGGGATTTTAGTATCTCTTGCCATTCTTATTATTATTGTGAGAGTATCATCTGCATCCAGAGTGATCTGAGTTAAATTTAAGTGAGCATGACAATAAATAATGATTCTGGAAACATTCCACATGTATCAATTGCTTACTTGGGGCAACTTTTGAGCAAGAGGTAATTTTCTGGTTGATTCTAGAGACGTCCTTTGCTTTGGGATCTTTGAGTTTTGTATATGACCTTTGAGTCATATGCTGACTTACAGAGAAAAGGAAAAGGAATATGCTATTTTATAAGAGAAAATGTTGTAATTCATAATGAAAACCCAAAGGATCCCCCAGAACAGCCATAATAAAAACTGTAAGGTTTTTGATTTTAAAAATATATGATTATAATAAATATTAATACTTTGCCATGCTTAGGACCATTTTATTCCAAAGCAGAGAGGCATCTAAGTAATTCCAGAGGAAGAGAAATTTATTCATGAATACCAGAAATTATAAACTACCAATTATACCTTACAGTTGTCTTTCCTTAAAATTCAAACCCACAAATCTTCCTTAAAGGTTAAGAATTAATGGTACCTGTAATTTACCATTTTAGTAAATGAATTCCTGTTAATTTTCCTTTAAATGCCTATTTCTATAATTTTCTAATTTATAGTAGTAGATTTTTGCTTATTTGCTTTGTAGTCAGGCTTTAATTATTAAAGCAATAAATACTTTATCTGTAATGCACTTATTTTTATACGTAGTTTTCAAATTGTCTCTTGCCTTTGATATTGCTCATGGTATTTCTAATACCTACTAAGAGTAATTAGCCAGTACATTATTTCAGTTAAGTGTTGTCTTTCTTAGTATAAGCTATAAGCCAAAGTAATACATATGTGGTTCTGTAAAATATACCACAGTACTTACTCTTATATTAATCTTCTGATTTGTTAATTATTAAAATGTGCAAAAATTATGACACTTAACCTCTATCTCCAATACCAAAATATGCAAATTCTCTTTTATTTCTTGTAAATATATTCTTATTAGGAAATTTGCATTTTCTTGGCAAAGATAATGCTATGAATGTAAACTCAGTAGTCAAAGATTTAATTTTCTTATAAGAAAAACAAAAATCAAGAAATGTTTATTTTCTTAATGAATAAAAACCAACAGGCTTATGAAAAGTGTTTTAAAACCATGGTGCTCCCATAACAAATAGACCCAAATGTGTAATAAGTATTGCATTCCTAATTTTAAAGCATCTTATTAGCATTCCAAAATATATTAAGGCTTATCCTCAAAGGTAAATTATTAAATTTTGAAAAGTAAGTTTGTTTTATATTATACAGGAAAATGAATGTTAATTTATAAATAAATGGATTATGAATTAAGTTTCTTAAATTTAAGTTTCTAACACAAAGTAAAAAACTAATGAATGAAGTATCTTTACTTTTCATTTTCTTCTTTCTTTTTTTTCCCATGATTTGCAGAAATTAGGTTGAGAATACTATATGAGAAATTTAGAACCTTAACATTCCCTTCATATATGTTTCTCCAAATACTTTATTTAATTTTTCTATTTAGTTTCTCTCTGGTGTGTATTTGATTTTAGGTCAAATGATGCCATCATCCTCTTGAATTTCCACCATGCAGTAAGTAACAGAATGATTAAAAAAAAAAAAATCTTAGCAAAGTTTTTCAATAAAAATTAAAGTTACAGACAACTCAGACAGAGAAAACAAAATTCTGATACCAAGTGTAAAGGGACAGGATCCACAGTGCTTGAAGAATGTCACATTGGGAAAAATAGCAAGAAATACAAATAGAAAAAAAATATTTGCCCAAATTATTACATACTTCTGACTATGAATATTAGACTCCCCACTAACTTCCCTGTGTTTCAAAATAATAGGTAGTTGTTCTGTTATAAAACATAAATCATTCTAATACATATTCACACAAATGTAACATTTTTGTGTGCAGTTAAGAGTATATATTTTTTAAGGCAAAGAGAGGCATAGAACCTCTTTATAGTATTGTCTTGGTTACTTTAAACATAGGTCTAGATGTTGATGTGAGGATATTTTTAGATTTGACTAACATTTAAGATTTTGGGTAAAGTAGATCATCCTCCATATTATGGGTAGGCTTCACGCAATCAGTTGAAGGCCCTAAGAAAAAAGAGTGAGGTTCACTAAGGAAGAGGGAAATCTGCTTCCAGACTGCCTTTGGACGGGAGCTGCAACACAGATTCTTTCTGCATCTCAAGCCTGCCGGCCTGCCCTACAAACATCAAACTTGCACAATTGCTCTTGCAATTGCATTGCACAAATCAATTCCTAAAAATATCACCTCCTCTCTCTCCCTTTCTCTCTCTCTCTCTGTATGTGTCTATCTGTCTGCCCCTCTCAACAGATCGATCTATCAACTATCTAGTATCTTTATCATCTAGCTA
This sequence comes from Indri indri, assembly GCA_004363605.1. Taxonomy (NCBI): domain Eukaryota; kingdom Metazoa; phylum Chordata; class Mammalia; order Primates; family Indriidae; genus Indri; species Indri indri. The sequence continues at coordinate 16,825 of RJWJ010003660.1, forward strand.
TCTATGTCTTTCTATTTCGTATTGGTTTCACTTCTCTGGAAAACTCTGACTAATAGAGTAAGCTTCCTCAGTCTTTTACTTGTTTCACATTAGCATATTTGTTCTTTTCTCTGTCTTTCATGGTGGCATTGCAGGTAGAGAGTACTAGGCTACTGTTTTTTCCCTCCAGCTTTTCCTGCAACCATGTCAACTCTCACTCCCAAACTGTAGCATTCTGAAGATATTTATTTCACTGAGTTTTAGGCCCTATGGTTAGCAATGAAAGATTCTGTCAGTTTGATTGCTATTACTATAATTTTAATTTTATTTTTTATCTTTTTAATTAGTCTTTCTTATTTTCTGGATGCCTTTGAGATATATTACCATAGTAGTTACAGGTTTGTTTTCATTTATTTCTGCATGAGATTTTGTGTCTTTAAAATGGGAAGTCATTTCCATTTTTAATTCTGAAAAAATCACAGGTTTCATTCTTTGAATATTGTCCTGACTAATTTTTTTCTTTTTATACACCAATAATTGATAGATTGAACATTCTCCTTCTCTCCTCTATATTTCTTTATGCCTCTTAAGTATCCATTCATATTTTTTATCCTTTTTTTCTTCTGAACATTTTCTCTTTTAGCTCTATTCAGTTCATCTGTGTTTTATGTGATTTTTTTAAAACTTGATCTATTAAATTTTACTTTAATGATTAATATTTTCACAAGTCATTTTTTAATATGTAGGTGTGATATGCTGATCTTTTCTACCATTATATTTTCCATTCTTTTGTCTCTTATGAATGTGAACACATTAATTTTATATTGTTCAAGTAATTCATTTAGTTGAGGGGCTAATTTCTTAGTCCCCTTTCTTTCTCTCTCTGTGTCCGTAATTGATAATTTCTTTTATAGTCAATCATTTCTTTGTATAGGCTGTAATTTTTAATTTTGAGCTCATCCTTTTTTGAATTTCAGTTTTTAAAATTGAAGTCATGTCTCCTGCACTGTGAAAGTGTTTCGACATAGCCATTTTATATTTGTTTCTGCTATAGCACCAGAAGTTCCAAGGATCCTGGGATAAATTTTATTTTAATTTCTTCTTTAGGATTATGTGCTATGCAGTTTTGGTAATTTGGAATGCATATAGATATATGAATTAAATTCCTTACAAGTCAAATGTTTTGCATTAATTTTCTAGGAAATTATTATTATCAACTGTATTTACTCTTATTTCTAAGTCTGTAGGAAGAGGAATGGCTTTCCTGTTTGCCACATTGGTGACCAAGATGCTTATAGTTTGGTTTTTTGTTGTTGTTATTTTGGTTCAAGTTTCAGGGAGTATCTTCAAGTTACGGGTTTCATACAAGGTCTAAATTCAAGATCCCAGATCACTTGGACAGAGATCATGACTGCTGCTATAAAACTTTATTAATGTATTCTTCTCCATTATCTATCTGATTATTTTATTATATATTTCTCTAACTCTCCTGACCCAGTGGACATGTTTTTCAGTTTATTGCTTTGGATTTGATTTTACTTCAAATACCAAACAAATGGGGACTTCCATCCCTTCTTTAGTAAAGGACATGTGTCGAAAATAATTTTTCTATTTTTTCATCATTTCTATTTTTTGTCGAAATGGCAGACATACATAAGTATCTCCTGAATTCATCATGTTATTGAAGGTTGAACTTAAGCTTACTGTATGATCTATTATACATTTTGATAGATAAGAATAATCCTGACATATCTTAATCTCACATTACTGAGTGTGAACAGAGAAGCTGATTTGCCCTTTTCTCTAATTTAGTGGTAATCCAAATGCATTTGTGCACATCAGATAAATTGCTATTATGTTGATTCCCTTGACAGACATCAAATCAATATCTTTCCCTTGTCCATGTTCCCATTGTTTTCACAATATTACACATCAAAAAACACAAAAGTTTGCCATAGAGAAAGGAGTCCCTTAAGAATAGAGACTTTATTTTCTTCGGCTTTATATCTACAGCATCTACTGCAATGCTGGGCACTTAGTAATTAATATAATTGTAAATGCATAACAGAAGGTAAACTTATCCTAAAACTCACTTAAAATTATATAATTACCTAAAGGATGAGCTTAGGTCTTTAAGTATACAAAATTCTAAACATATGTGCCTTGTCCTCTTACAAAAATAAAAAAAAAATATTCATGATGTATTTAGTAGGATCAGGGTTCTTGACATCATGTTGTAAACACTATGCCATTATAGCTTCATGTGAAATTTAAAATTTTAACATATGTGTTTATAGTATTCCAGAAAGAAAACAAAAAATATTCAATTTCTATTAAAATGCAGCAATGTTTCTATAAAAATACTGACACATCAGTAATTCATTACTTATTTAAACTTAAAAATATAATACTAGTTTCAATTTCCAGTTCAGATACGTAAGAAGCTCAGAAGTTTCCACTTGATCCTAACAAGTAAAAAGATACATTGAAAAAAATAGCAACTCTTCTTAGACTCATAAAAGAAGTGAATTGACAGCTCAAAGCACTGCCTCTAAAAATTGGAGATACTGACAGACTAATACAGAAAACCACAAATTATCAGAACATAAACTCCTGAGTTGAAACATCCTTAGGAATCAGTGCTGGGATAGGAAACCTAAACATTGATTAATGAGTTACTAGAAGCCCAGTGTGGACAACTCTGAAAGTTAAAAAGTCAAGAAGCATCCAGTCATGGGGCATGCCCACAATTTTGTGAGTTCTAAATCCAACCTGGCTCCCACAGTGAATAATGGAGAAAAATCTCGTCATGCTTTCAGCTGAGGAAAACAAAAAATAACCATTTTGAAATATGCCAGAGCATACAGAGGAGCAGTTTCTGTTCTTCTTAACTGCCCTGCCCTCAGGAGAAACTATTTAAACAGAACTTAACATGCTGGAGTTTTATTAGAGTTTTCCATATGGGAGAAGGGAAATACCCAACTGCAGCCCACTCTAGCCACACTGTCCCACTTATGGAGCAGGCCAGGGGACTGAAAAACATGTGTGAAGTTCACAGTCCAGGGGCATAGGCTCACTCAAAGACTGAGACCTAATCATAAGGCTATACAATGCTTCTCCTACCCCCACACATTACTAAGGCTTTATTTGCAGCAGTTCCTTTTACACAGTATATCATATCTGGCTAACAAGAAAAAAAAATAGAAGATGTATTAAAAAGTAAAGAAAAATAAAAACACAGTTTGACAATTACGAATCATAACCAAACTCAGATAAGGTAAGATATTAGAATTATCAGATCAAGAATTTAGAACTATGATTAATATGCTAAGGGCTCTAATGGGTAAAGTAAATAGCATACAAGAACAGATGGACAATGTAAGCAGAGAGATAGAAATTCTAAGAAAGAAACCAAAAGAAATTCAAGACATGGAAAGCACTGTGACAGAAATAAAAAATGCCTTCAGTGGTCTTATCAGTGGACTGGACATGGATGAGAAAAGACTCTCCGAACTTGAGGCTATCTTGATAGAAACTTCTAAGACTGAAGAGAAAGAGAAAAAAGACTGACTGAAAAAGGAGAAGAGACTATCTAAGAATGATGGGAGGCAACTACAAAAGATACAACATACAACATGATGAGTAGAACAAGAAAAGAAAGAAAGGAAAAAAAGAAATGTTTGAATCAGTAATAACTGAGAATTTTCTCCAAGTTATTAAGTAGTGTTGGAAATGAAACTACAGATCCAGAAATCTCAGCAAACACTAAATGGGATAAATATCAAAAAACTTACATCCTGAAAACATCCTGAAAGAAACCAGAAAAGAACCCTGACCTACATAATGGAGTAAAGATAAGAATCACATCTGCCTTCTAAGAAACGATGAAAGCAAGAAAAAGTGGACTGAAATATTTTAAATGTTTTATCAAAATTTGGGGGATTCTGTGAAAGCAGTAGTTAGAGGGACATATAAAATTGAATACCTATATTACAGAGAAGAAAAATCCAAAATCAAGTATGCATGCTTTTATCTAGGGACAGTAGAAAAAGATGACCAATCTAAATCCAAACTAAGAAAATAAATAAATAAAAAAGAAAAGAAATAATAAAAATTAGAGACGAAATCAAGAAATTGAAAATAGGAAATCAATAGAAAAATGAACAATTCCAAATGCTGGTTCTTTCAGAAATCAACAAAACATCCATTAGGCAGGCCGATTAAGAAAAAAGGAAAGATGACAATAATTGCTACAAATATCAGAAATGAAAGAGGTGACATTGCTACAGATCCATGGACATTAAAAACAGAACCAAGGAATAATATGAAAAAACTCTAGGCTCACAGATTTGATGACATAAGTGAAGTGGACCAATTCCTTGAAAAACAAAATCTGCCAAGACTCACATAAGGAGAAATAAATGACTGAATAGATCTGTATCTATTGTCTTAGTCCGTTTTCTGCTGCTATGAAGAAATACCCGAGGCTGAGCAATTTATAAAGAACAGAATTTTATCTGTTTCAAGGTTCTAGAGGCTGGGAAATCAAAAATCAGGGGGCCACATCTATTGATGGCCTTCTTGCTTTGGTATCCCATGGCAGAATTCGGAGGGTAGGAGAGCACGCAAAAGAGAGAGAGAAGGGAAAGGGGGTGAACTCATTTTTTTTTTTATCAGAAACCCACTCCTGTGATAACTAACTCACTGCTACAATAATGGCATTAATCATTCATGAAGGTAGAGCCCCCATAATGTAATAATCTCCTAAAGGGCCCACCTCTCAACACATTTGGGATTAAATTTTCAACTCATGAACTTTGAAGGACACATTCAAACCACTACATTTAACAAATAAATAGAATCATTATTTAATAACCTTCTAAAACAGAAATCACCTGGCCCAGTTGGGTTTACTGGTGAATTCTACTAAACATTTAAAGAAAAAATTATACCAGCTCTCTACATTGTCTTTTGGAAAACAGGAGCAGAGATAACACTTCCTAACTTATTTTATGAAGCCAGCATTATCCTAATATCAAAACAGACAAAAACATTTTAGGAAATCTATAGCCTAAAATCTCTCATATACATACACACAAAAATCTTCAAAAACAGCAAATTGAATCCAACAATATATAAAAAGAATTATACACGACAGCCAGGTAGGATTTTTTTCCATGTACGCAGAGCTGATTCAACTTTCAAAAATAAATTAATGCAATCCATCACATCAACATACAGAAGAAACAAAATCACATGTTCATATCAATATATTCAGAAAAGCATTTGACAAAATCCAACACCCATCCGTAATAAAAGCAGTCAGTAAAGTAGTTAGGGAGATAAAGAATGCCTGCAAAAATCTTAAAATGTAAACTCTCTTACTTAACATTGAGAAATTAGAAGTTTTCCCACTAAGATCAGGAATAAAACAAGGATGTGCCTTCTCACCATTCCTTTCAAGATGGTACTGTGAGTACTAGCTAATGCAATAAGGGAGGAAGAGGAAAGAAAAAGCATACAGGTGGGGAGGAAAGAAATAAAACATTGTTCATAAATAACATGTTTACATATGTTTAAAACCCAAAGGAATTGACAAAAAAAAAAAAAATCTCTTGGAACTAATGAGCAATTATAGCAAGGCTGCAAGATAAAGGTTAATATACAAAAATAATGAATAAATGAAACTTCAAATTAAAAACAGATTGCCATTTATATCAGTACTTCCCAAAATGAAACACTTAGATATAAATTTAACAAAATATGTACAAGATCTATTTGAGGAAACTACAATACTCTGAGGAAAGAAATTGAACTAAATAATAGGAGAGATATTCCATGTTCACAAATAGGATGATTCAATATTGCCAAAATGCCAATTCTTCCCAACTTGACCTATAGATCTGATGCAAATGCTATCAAAATCCCAGCAAGTTATACAGTGGATATTGACAAACTAATTCTACGGTTTACACAGACGGGCAAAAGACCCAGAGTAGCCAACACAATATTGAAGGATAAGAACAAAGTTGGAGGACAGATACTACTCAACTGTAAGACTTACTATAAATCTATAGTAATTAAGGCAACATGATATTGGTTAAAGAATGGATAAACAGATGAATGGAACAGAAAAAAGAGCCCAGGAATAGGCCCACATAAATATAGTCAACTAATGTTTGACAAAGGAACAAAGATAATACAATGGAGAAAAGATAGACTTTTTAACAAATTATTCTGAAACAACTGGACATCCACACTTACCCACAAATGACTCCAGACACAAACCTTATGCCCTACACAAAAATTGGCTCAAAAAGGATCATAGACCTAAGTGTAAAATTCAAAATTATAAAAATACTACAAGATAACACAGAAGAAAATCTAGATGAGCTCAACTAGCAATGACTTACTATAACCAAAAGGTGGAATCTATGTAAGAAAGAAATGATAAGCTGGACTTCATTAAAATGAAAAATTTCTGTGTGGCACACACACACACACACACACACACACACACACCATGGAATACTATTCATCCATCAAATAGAATAAAATAATATCTTTTGCAGAAACTTAGATGGAACTGAAGGCCATTATTCTAAGTGAAGTAATCCAGGAACAAAAAAACAAATACCGCATGTTCTCACTTATAAGTGGGGTCTAAGCAATGGCTATGCATGGACATCTGGGCATATGGAGTGACTTAATGGACATTGGAGACTCAGAAGGGGCTGAGGGAGATGGGGTACAGGACGAAAAATTACCTATAGTGCACAATGTACATTATTCAGGTGATGGCTATATTAAAAGCCTAGACGTCTGGGCTACACAATTCAGCCATGTAACATAAAACCACTTGTACTCCCTAAATCTATTTAAATAAAAAAAAGTTGTCTACCTTAAATTTGTGTAATATAAAAGAATAATAAAATACTTCTTTTATGAAAAGAGGCAAAAAAAATTAAACATTTCTGCTACACAAAAGAGACTCTCGGGAGAATGAAAAGACAAGCTACAGAATAGGAAAACATATTTGCAAAGATGTATTTGATATAGGACTGTTAATCACAATATGCAAAGAATTCTTAAAAATCAATAGTAACAACAAACAACTCAACCAAAAAAATGTGCCAAAGCCCTTAGATAATTCACTCACCAGAAAGGATATACAGATGCCAAATAAGCACATGACAAATTATTATACATCATATGTCATCAGGGAAATGCATATTTAAAAAACTGAGATAGCACTACACACCTATTAGAATGGTCAAAATCCAGAACACTGACAACACCAAATATTGGAAAGGATATGGAGCAACATCCTTCCTGGTGGGAATGAAAAATAGTAGAGCCACTTGAAAGGACAGTTTTTCAGTTTCTTACAAAACTAAACATGCTCTAACCATACACTCTAGCAACTTTATGCCTTGATATTTAGCCAAAAGAGTTGAAAACTTGTGTCTATACAAAAACCTACATATGGATATTTTCAGAAACTTTATACATAATTGTCAAAACTTGGAAGCAACAAATTTGTCCCTCAGTAGGTAAATAGATAAATAAACTGTGGTACATCCGGGCATTGGAATATTACTCAGCACAAACAAAGGAGCTATCAAGCCATGAAAACATGAAGGGAACTTAAGCGCAGATTACTAAGAGAAACAAGCCAATCTGCAAAAGTATATACTGTACGATTCCAACTATATGACATTCTGGAAAAGGCAATAGGTGAAGGAAGAGATGGATAGGTGGAGCACATAGGATTCTTAGTGTGGTATAACTATTCCATAGATACTATAACTGTAGCTGCATGTCATTATACATTTGTCCAAACCCTTAGAATGTACAATACTACGTTTGTACCCTGATGTATACCCTGAACTGTAGATGATAATGATGACTCAGTCTGCTTTCATCAATTACAAAAAATGTACTACCGGCAGAGAATGTTGATAATGGGGAAGGCTATATGTATATGCAGGAAGTAGGTAGAAGGAGAATCTGTACCTTCCACTCAATTTTTCTGTGATCCTAAAACTTGCCTAAAAAAGATCTATTTTAAAAGAATGGTATTATACTTTTGTCTAGTCTGAAAAATGTAATCAGATTTCTTTATTATTTAGTTATGGTAAGGCCAATAGATCAAGGGATGGCTATCATTGAAAAGACAGTTTGCTGCGCTCACAGGTACTAAGTGGGGGTACCTCACACCGTGGTGGGGGACAGTCCCACAGGGAAGCACCATGGTCAGTCAGGAGGCAGGGGAAGAGGCGTAATGTGGGAAGAACCTTTATAGTGATTTCTGTGGGAAAGAATGAGTGAGGCAAGATAAGCAATTTTAGGATTGGCTAGGTTGAATAATTTCAGCAAGATCTGGGATTAAGGGGCTCTTCCTAGTTTTCCTGGATCTGGCCCCTGTGTGATTAGAGAAGGTAGACAGTGGCCCAGAGTGTGAGAGTTTAATAGAAGAGGTGGTTGGGGATATATAGGCACTGGATTGTTTGGTTTGCAGTTGAAAAATTTACTTATGATCAAGTTGTTTACTGTCACTAGGAATGGGCTAACCCTGGAAAAGGCAGTCCTTTCAAGGTCAGCAAAACTGCAGATGTCAAGGTATCAGAATAAAGAAAATAAAGGACATGGTTGATACGTTATAGAATGTATACACATTTTGTTTCCAAATGAAATAATTTATGTTGTTGAAATAAAATATTACCACTTGTGTTTTGCCTCATTTCAAGCAATCAGTTGTGAGTACTGTCACTGATGATAGCTTTTTTTCATATGTTTATGACAAATGCAGCACTGAACGTTTCCAAGTGTTTTCATTAAATCAAATATCTTTGTAAGGTTAATGAATAGAGTGTAAATGTATATTCTGTATGCAGTAAAAATCAATAAAGTGTGCCACATTACTGCCTTAAGTCACAATAAAATTCCAGGAGTCCGTTGTGGAAAATAACACATCTAAAATGATATTAAGTATAATTTAACTATGGTTTTAAAAAGTTGGATATATTTGACTACAGAAAGAAACAAGCATTATTTTGGTAATAATAACTTTAGTTTTCTAAAAATACCAGGGAATCCTCTACCTAGGTCCTAACCCCTCACACTCAAATCCAGAATTCCAAAAATTCTTCACCATATTTCCTTAAAGAGAATAGAGATTACATAACTGTATAAATTATACATGAGGTTTATATTTATCTGTCCAAGTCATCTCTGTAGAGAGTCGGCCTAGTATAATTTCACCATTACCGGTTTTATTGGATCCTCTTCCAAACTATAGTTTCCTCATTCTCTTCACATTCCCAAAGTAAATAGGGGCATTTCGTGGGTCCTTGTTTACTTTTGCTAAAATTATGTTTTCTTTTATCACATTTTTTCTTTAAGATATAATGATCAGCTGAGATTAATGGCACTTTCTTAGTGCTTCCTACATTATAGTGTGATATGTAAAAGGAAACTATAAAATCACTATTTAGAAATATGACACAAAATGTTGACTCTTAAAAGTAAACATACATACAATTTTAGCATTTTATTCATGATATTAAATAATTTTATTCATATGACCAAATTATTGGGTCCGTAAAGGCAAACTCTTTTCTAATATTCATTTAGGGATTTCTTTGATCTATAATATTTTTAACTGCAGTTACATATTTTATTCAGAGAAAATGGACTAGATACTCTTTACCATCTCTTCCAAGCAAAAAAATATAGTTTAACAGATAATCAATATTTCTATGACATTTAATTTGGATATATTGCTATTGTGAATTGATAAAAATCAACGGTCATGCAGGCATTTTTTTATGAAGAGTATTGCTACACAGGATCTAAACATAACTACAGATGTGACTTTCTTTTGTCTTCACCATCTATTTAGAGTACTTTAGAATGCTATATACTTTATCATTTATTGCTGATATGTATTGAATGTTTGGCTGTATCAATTTCATTAATTAATCTATAATAAATTTGTAACTCTCAATCATATTTTGTGAACACTATATTTTTACTTTATTACCATTCACCGAACCACAACTGGTTCTGCATATATGTTTGTTTCGCAATGGACAGTATGCCATTTCTGTATGTCATTGTGATTGACTTAATCATATGGTTTTTCATTGATAATAGCTGATATGTCAACTAGCAACCTTCTAAGATATAAAGCCATGTATAATTATAGTATAAATTATACATAGTATCTTGTCCTTACTATTTTTTTCATTTAAATTCTTTTTCTGTAATAAGAAAAATAATATTTAAAATTTAATGAAATGATTAAAATTTTCCTATAATGGAGAATTAGCATATAGCAAATAACAAAATATTGCCAAATTCTTATTTAAGTTTGACGATGTTTTCCTGTTCATATTTCTTAATGTTAAAAAAGAAATATTTTTAAGTAGTTTGATTAATTTAGAAAAAAAATTTGATGAGATGGACTAAACTCTCTTTCTTCCAGTATTCCATAACACTTGAAATTTATACAATGCATAGGGAACTTGTTTGGTAAGAGAAAGAGAAGCCCTTGATATTCAGACTGCTGACCTGGGATCAATGGTAAGCTTAACCACTAACTTGTTGCATAATGCCAGCTAAATTACTTATATTCTCCAAACCTTGGTTTTCTCATATTTCCAACTGTCACATGAAGATGACAAACATACCTCTCTTGTGGTTGTTTTAAGAAATCTATGAGATAATATTGCATATAAAATGTAAACTTCTAAGTGAATATTGAATATTTGATACTCAATAAGTGGCAATTAATATGGATGTATGTGATTCATCTTCACAGTCTGAAAAAGTTATCTCATACACCTCAAATATTATTTCTCAGCTCTTTCAGTGATTAATGCTTTATTATCTTTTATTGCCTGGCTTAAACATTACCTAGTCAGTGATGGCTTCTCTAGCTCTCATATGTCAATAAATTTCAACAACCTCTCAGTCTCTTGTTGTCACTTTATTTTCATTTAATTCTTTCCTAGCACGTATTACTAGATGATAGCATATGGTTTATTTTATTGCATTCCTTTAAACTGCCTGTCTCCCCTGCTAATACCTTCCATTGAAGTGAGGGCTTTGGCTTGTTCATCCAATAAATATAGGTTGGGGAAATGGATAAAAGAAAGAACGGTTGTTGGTAAATTTCCCAATGTGAACGGCTGCATTAATTTGGGTTCTCCGGAGTGTGGCTCATGTGGTTTTGAAGGCTGAGAATTCCCAAGATGTGCAGTAGGCAAGCTGGAGACCAGGAGAGCCAATGATACAGCTGTACTCCAAATCTAAAGACCTGAAAACCAAGATTGTCAGTGGTACAGGTTTCAGTTGGTTACATAAATTGCCTTTGCACCACCCAAGTCAGAGCTACAAGCATGCCCATCCCACAGACAGTGCGCATTGCATCTGTCAGGTGTGAATTTACCCATCCCCTCCTCTGCCCTCCCACCTGCCCAACACCCTATGAATGACTTACCATTGTGCACTTTAATGTTGATTGATTAGTACCAATTTAATGATGAGTACATGTAGTTTTTGTTTTTCTATTCTTGTGATACTTCACTTAAAGGGCCACTATTATTAAGGTCTCATAATAGAATAGAGCATCATTCATGGACATTATTACTGTGTTGTGAAAAAGGCAAAATAAAAAAAATTTGTATATATAAAGTGATGGTGTGCAGAAGAGAATGCCTTATATATTCTCATCAATAGATTATTCAATAAGATTAAGACTGACAATGAATTGATATTTGAAACTACAATCACAAAATTTTTCAATCATGATATTAGTCATTAATGTAATGAATAAACTGCTAAATTGAATGTCTTTCAAGTTCCCTTCCATAACTCCATAGTGTTATAAATTTTTAAAATTTCTTTCTTTCTTGTCGGGACTCATGAGAAAACTGGAGTAATAACAATCCATGATGTAAGAGACTTTTGAATGGACCCAAACAAAGAATTTGATTGATGGAAGAAGAAATATTGGTCATAATGTCAGTTATTATTATATAAATGATAATGTAATAAGATCGACAATAATCCTGGGAAAAGAAATGAAAACTAGAAAATAGGTTAACATATTGTCTGAATAGTCCCTTTGGGATTTCAAGGAGGTATAATTTCCTAGTTAAAACAAACACAAACACTGTGAAACCGTCACCATCCAAATCATTGACCTCTTGATTCTGAGGGCTTCATAGAGCATAATAATATTAAATCTTACATCTTTCAGGGAAAAATGTAAATATGAGCACAAGACGATTTTCGAAAGAACAAAGTAGTGTTTTCCCTCACCTCACCCAGGGGATTAGGAGTAAGTCAAGTGTTCTTTTCTATCTCTATTGAAAACATTTACTGAGGAAAGACTGTATTGCTTTGTTTCTTATTTTCTTTTTAACTCAGTGGTTTAGTCAGAAGAGATAGTTATTTGTGTTTTGATCTACTGGGTCTGAAATGAAACATATCTCCTGGGTACTTGAACTCTCTTATGAAAAGTCAAATACCTTTGTCTAGCAGCAAATCCTTCCTTCTACGTGAATAATTGAGTTCCCAAAGATAGATTTGAAATATGAGAGTATACTTGATTTCTGTGTAAATTGAAGCTTTTATTTCTCTTTTACCTGTCATTATGTTATTTGAGTAAAAAAGAAAGTGACAAATTTCCCCCCACCCAGTTTAATATTGGAGATGTATTCGTCACATTTAAGTTCTGCAACATTTTCTTAAAGGGATCACATTAATGTTTTAGATCAAAATATTATAAAAGGTTATGTACTGATAAACACAATTCTTTCCTCAAGGGAATTAACTTTTATAGTTGACCTAGCAACAAGATACCAAATTAATTGTTTTTCATAAGGGCTCTTCATCATAATGATGCCAATTCCACACAATGAACCCACTAGTAATTAAATATTGCTGCTTGCTTTAAGTATAATTTAAATCACCCAGCATGCTTAAAGGCTGCAAACAGAAGAGTCTCTAAGTGGTTGGAGATGATCCATAAGCTAATTGCTAAGCAGTGGTGGCATTTTCATTTATTATAGACCACTCAGCCATTAATTGTGTATGGTGATACAGTTCACTGGAGTTTCTCATTGAACAAGTTGCAAAGGTTAACTGGAGCCAAGTCAAAAGAAGTCAAAAATAATAGAGAAACATGGGTCCTATCTATTGACGTGCATGTAAGCAATAACAGTTTTTAAAACTACAGAAATCCAGCAACATTTTATAATAAAAATATTTATTTTTTTGTATATACACAAAATCTTTGTGATTAACATTCATAATGCCAGTTGCTGTTATTCCTACCCATCTTTTCATTTGAGAATATTGAAATACTCTAACAAAATTAATACTTTTGAAGAAAAATGTATCATTCAATACTTAGGCTCAGAACCAAATGATCAGCAGGAGCTGTATATCTTTCTCAAGTCTTTTGACATTCTTTCTTGATATTTTGGTTGTCCTAAGGTATATAATACATTCCCTTACCTTTGGAAATTATCTCATGGGTGGGTCTAAGTCCAAAGCCCTTACTCCGCTTTCTGCATTTGGATTAATCTGATTGATTTGAAATTACAATTATCACCACTGCTTCTTAGGACTTCACATATAATAAATCTTTAGGGGTTCCCTAGCTATAAGACAGAACTTTAAATGAACTTTGCTTAGCAGCAATTTTAGTTGTTGAAAAATCTAGGTAATGATTATTTCTTGTTGGGAAAGAATGCACACATACAGACATCCCTTAGATATAGATTTTTAAAAGGTACTTCAAAGTTATTATTGGTATTATTCAAATCTTCATAACTGCTTGTTTTTGTCTGCTTCATACATCCACTACTGAGAGTATTACTATTTATAATTAGAGTTGTCTCCTTCTCCCTATGATGACTCAGTTGTGGCTTCATACATTTTGAGAGTATTTTATTAGATACATATATTGTCACAGTGACTATGTCTTCTTTACTTATTTTTTTCTATTAATGATAGTGTCCCTCTTTGCCCATTATGAGAGTTTCTTTTTTTTACGATCTAGATTTTTTGATTTAAAATTTCAACCACGGCATTCTATTGCATTATATTTACCTGATGATCCTATTATATTTTTGGTTAAAATACTTACAGACACTTTGTTTTTAAATATGTCTCATAGAAATCATATTTCCAGATGTTATCTGATAGATCCCAAGCTCTGCATATCGGCCCTTCTTAAAAAGAGTTTAAAACATTTACCTTTATTAAAATGAATATTTCTGTCAAATATTTCAGCCATGTGATGTTATGTTTTCTATTATTATTATTATTTAAAATATTGTTATAATTTATTTTTGTGTCTTTCTTAGTTTTTTTTTTGTTGCTTGTTTCAGATCCATACATTCAAATTTTAATTCTCTGGATGTGACACTTAAATTGACATTATACATTTGCTTTTATATACATTGTTAATTTTAATTTTCTTACCAATTTCTTAAGTCATGTTTGTTTTATAATTGTTTCATACACATATTCTGTTACCTTATTTTTACTTTTCTGCACTTCCTCCAACCCTGCTATAGACTGAATACTTATGTCCTCCCCAAATTCATATGTTGAAGCTCTCATCCCCTATATGATAATATTTGGAGATGGAGCCTTGGTGAGGGAGATAATTCAATTTAGATGAGGTTGTGAGAGGGCAGCCCCATTACATGATTAATGAATGAAAGTAAGAATGTGAAAAGAAATTATGACAACATTTTAATAATAATAATAGAAAACATAAGATCAGATGGCTAATGTATCTGACAAAATATTAAATATAATAAAGGTAAATATGTTAAACTCATTTTTAAAAAGGCAGAGATGAAGAACTTGGGAAATACCAGATATGATCTGTAAAAGTGATTTCTATGAAACACATTTAAAAACAAAGAAGAGGAAAAGACTAGACGCCTTGCTCTCTCTCTTTGCCATGTGAGGATACAGCAAGAAGGTGGCCATCTGCAAACAATAAGAGACCCCTCAACAAACACTCAATCAGCCAGCACCTTGATCTCGGACCTCCCAGTCTTCAGCACTGAGAGCAATAAATGTTTATTGTTTAAGCCACCCAGGCTATGGCATTTTGTTATAGCAACCTGACCTAAGGCAAACGCCCATCCCACTGTTTTTATCACATAGAATCTTCTTTAGGTATTTTTATGCTCATATTACTGTTTTTGTGCCTGCTTATTCATATAATAATCTTAATCACCCTCACAGATATCTTATTATGTCCTCTTAAATTTCCACACCCCTTTTTATTAGGATATTTTTCTCCAAGTGTATTTTCAAAAATATTCTTTGGTTAAATATCCAAGGTTAATATGACCCTTAATATATCCATTTTGCCATCATATTTGAATTATAATTTTATTGGATGTACAATTCTAGATTTAAATTTAAATTTATTTTCCTTCGACATTTGGGAAATACAACTATTCTTTTATATTGAATGTTTTTGCTGAGATCACTTTCTATGTAATTCTTATTCATTTATAATTTTTACTGTTTTAAAATTTTAGAATTTCATCCTTGTCTTGGATATTTTTTAATTTGACTTAAACTTTTGTTTTTAGCTGTCAATTTTTCTTTATACTATTTCACATGCTATTAATCTTTTCAATATAAAGTCATACATCTTTCTCTTTTCTGACAATTCCTCGTAATTATTTCTTCACATATATATTTAACATATATTTTATTTTTATTTTTTCAGGCAGTTGTTTTACATTTGACTGAATACATTTATTTCTCTCCTCTAGATCTCCTTGCCTTACATTTACATTTTGTCTAAGTCCATTTATGCTGCTATATCAAAATACCACAGACTGGGTAATTTATAGACAATAGAAATTTATTTCTCACAGCTCTGGATGCTGTGAAGTCCAAGATCAAGGTGGCAATTTAGTGTCTGGTAAGGGCTACTCTCTGCTTCCAAGATGGTGCCTCTTGCTGTATTTTTACAGGACAAAGGAAGCAATGTCTGCATTCTCACACAGTGGGAGCAGAAAAGAAAAAGGCACCAGGGCACTCACTTTAACCTTTTTTATAAGATCACTAATCTACTCGTGAGGGTTGGTCACTTATGAATCAAACACCTCTTAAATGGCCCCCACCTACTAATACCAGCACCTTGGGGTTTAAGTTTCAACATATTAATTTTGGAGACACACACACATTCAAACTATAACAATTTATCATCACTGATTTTTTTTTTTATGGTTCAGCTAGATACATTTTCCCCTTGACCCACTCATTGGGTTTATTATCTCAAATATTATACTTTTATATACAGTTGCTTTTATTTGTCACTCTCAATTGTTAGTTCAACTAATCGGTTAATCTCTGTCTCATTTTAATAAAATCTCTTGGTTTGGATGGGCAGGGGGAGAGGCAGTAGTATATTGACAGTAATAGAGTATAAGTAAGATAACGAAGTTTTAGATTTCTGCTTGAAATCATCATAATTATGTATCTTGCTAAATGTGTGGACACATTTATTGGCTTCTCTGAATCTCAGTTTACTTATATGTTAAATGGGGCCATTAACAGTACCTACCTTATGGGTTTGTGGGGAATAAATGGGTTTATATAAAACAACACATAAAATATTAACAGTATCTAGCCCAAAGTTAGTGTTTGAATGATGTTAGCTACTACTAATATTAATCAGAAACCAGAGTTATTTTTTGAAAAATAATAAAAAAAAATAGTGCTTGTTTTTATCTGGAACACAAAAAATTATCAAGTCTCATTTCAGAATATAATTTGTCAGCTTTGTCAAAAGCATGTAAAAAATTTAATTTGGGTCCTAGTGTTGATTGTGGTGATTTTTTTTTTTTTTTTTTTTTTTTTTGAGACAGAGTCTCACTTTGTTGCCCTGGCTAGAGTGAGTGCCGTGGCATCAGCCGAGCTCACAGCGACCTCAAACTCCTGAGCTCAAGCGATCCTCCTGCCTCAGCCTTCCGAGTAGCTGGGACTACAGGCATGCACCACCATGCCTGGCTAATTTTTTCTATATTTATATATTTTTAGTTGTCCGGATCATTTCTTTCCATTTTTTGGTAGAGATGGGGTCTCGCTCTTCCTCAGGCTGGTCTCAAACTCCTGACCTTGAGCGATCCACCCGCCTCGGCCTTCCAGAGTGCTAGGATTACAGGCGCGAGCCACCGCGCCCGGCCGATTGTGGTGATTTTTTAACTGGCAACAGAAAAGGATATATCTTCTTTGCTGCACTGATAATTATAAAACTTTCCTAGATTTCTTGGTGTTTCTGTAAAAAGCCCCAGCCTCCTAAGACTCTTCCCATAGCATGAGAATTCTATCTGTAGCCATTTGTGTAATCAATTGCTCTTATACAAAAGAATACTAAAATTTCTCTTATTTCTAGGAGTAGAAATAAGGTTCTAAGGTTCTGCCTAGTTTCAACCACCAAAGTGCCAGGAAGGCTGGAGTGGCTATCTTGCTTGGTATTTGCATTTCAAGGAGCAATGAAGCCAAGGAAGTTAGAGACATCTATCATAACTAAAAGCAGAGAAACAAAGGACTATCTGGTTCCTAGAGAGATTTTATTTATTTACCAAAGAGCCAGAGTAGGAAATAGATTCTTTCAGGAGAGAAGAGGGACAACTGCTTCTTTTTCTTCATAAGCAATGTAAAATTTCTTTTCTTCACTGGCCTCTCAAACATGGTGCATATGATTTACATACCAGGTCATGTCTCTTTTCTTTGTGTATGTGTGTATCTTTGTGAGATCAAATCCTGTGTATCCAAAGGGGTTTTCCTTAAGGGATAGCTGAGAAAAGATAACAGCTAACTGCTCAAAGATGCTGAAATTAATTACTTTCCTAAGTGTTAACCCTCATCAACAAGGCTCTTATCCTGGAGTAACTGTAAATCCTCTCATCCAACCCAAATCTCATTCCTCTGGATAATAATGAATTTTTGTGAAATCCATTGGAATCCATGCTCTTTCATCAGCAAAATTCTTTATTTGCAGTGTTTCCTCACTATCTTATTACAAAGAAAATTGTTACTGTGCCCAAGACTTTCTTTTCCTTCCCTTGCAGTCTCTAGAGATGGTTATTTTTCCTTTTATAAAATATATCACTTTTCCTGGAAGCAGAATAGGCATCTTCCTCACCCTTCCATGTCACTTTCAGACAATCTTCTCTACATTAAAGAACACCCAGCTCCTTTGAAAATCAAATGGCCATCTATAGTATCCCCTTCAAAACTGGAAGAATTTAGCCTCCAACTCACTGCCACTCTCTCTATTTCTCCTGTCATGATTCATAATTACTTAAATGTTCATGTAGAGGACACTTTCAGTATCTTCCCCTCCAACACTCTACTCCTTTAACTCACTTCTCATTGTTACATCAAATTATGAGCACTTCGCTACCTGACCACAACTCCTGTGTTTTTATCTCACTCCCTCTGGTCCCTGACTCTTAGATTTTTTGGCTTTGTTTGCTTTTAATCTCAAAAGGACCATCAATCTGTTGACTCTACAATTTTTTTCATAATCACTTATAGAGTTTTTAAATCCTTGCATTCTTCCCTATTGAGCTAGGATTCTATTATCCATTTTACAATTACCTCTCGGCTTATTCCCTTAACTCTCTTGCCTCCTTCACATGAACCTTCTAGGCAAAATTCTAATAAGGGTAAATCAACTTGCTTCCTACTCCCAACAGGCAGGACATCACCATAGTCATCCCCATACTGACTACCCAAGTCCAGTTGAGTACCCAGCTCCCTTGAAAGTCAAATGCCCATCTAAGTCCTCCTATTCACATGCCTTCAAAACTGGAATAGTTTAGCCCTCGAATCACTGTTACTCTCTCTATTAAATGCTATCACTTCAAAACTGCAAACCTTAGGTTAGACTTTAGTGTTACTCAGCAGTTTTCCTATGTCTAGTAATTTTTATTTTCCTAAAGACTTAAATAAACATGTTTCCCCTTTTGTCTCCTTGAATCTTCAACCCCACTAGCAGAAATGACCTAGAGTCTCATGAAAGCCATTTCCTACTGCTGGCTAAGAGTGCAACTCTATTCCTTGGCCTTTTCCCTGCTAGGTGGAGACAGACAACTTGTTCTCAATAATAAAATGTGAGTGTAGGTTATGAGTCACTTGTGGTGAAGAACTTGTGTTCCTTGTGCACACTCTCCCTGTTGACCTTCTCTGAAGCCTGAATGAAGCCCCGTGTTGAAGTTTATGGAGCCACATATCAAACGGGGGGGGGGGGAGGGGTGGATCCAAGAACTATTTGAACTATTTTTAGATGAACTTACAAAAGACTATTCAGACGGTTTGTGTGTAAAAAATTTTCCTTCGCTGGTTTAAGCCTCTGAGATTTCAGGTTGTGTTCCTAAGTACTCCTATTTTCGGAAACTTTCACCAAGTTCTCACTCTCATTTGGAAATCTTGCTTTTTTTATTTTACTGTAAAAAAAATAAAAACTAACAGAAGAGAATTTCTACACATTCCTCTATTACCCACCATTGTACCTGGATCTGTACCTATCAACACAGCTTTTTATTCTGTTAAAATGATCAAACATTCTACTTTCGTTTTGTAAACACAGGGTCAAATCCTGTATTTCCTACACAAGGACTTCTTTCTCACAATTAGCAATCGATTTTTTTCCTGCATCTTTAATATTTTTATCTATACCTGACACACACACACACACATACACACACACACATACACACACCTCTTTTTATTCATTTGCCCTCAGTGACAGCCTAATTACTTGGTTTACTACAGCATTCACTAGATTCTCCTTTTCAGTCTCTTTGGTGGATTCTCATCTTCTGGATTTCTAAATGATGGATGCCTTTATTGATCAGTATTTTGATAACTTATTTTCTATTTGTACTCACTTTCTAGAAGATTCCCTCCAAAACCATGGCTTTAAATACTGTATATGTTGTTGACTCCCAAATAAATATTTCTAGCCACAATTTCTTCCATGAAATCAAGTCTCAGATAACTGGCTGCAGATATTCAACACAAGGACAATAGAAACATGGTCACATTTCATTTAAATAAACTGTAGGATTCTTTTAAGAACATTGTTAGAATATTAATTTTCTACTTTTGATAAGCGTGCTATGGTTAAGTTATTGACTTTGGAGAAAATGGTAGAAGGATAAAAAGGAGGTTTCTTCACTATCTTTGCAATTTTTCTATAAGTCTAAAATTAGTTAAAAATAAAAAGTTTAAAATTTTTTAAATAATAAAAAAATAAAAATTGAAGAAACAGGAAATGTTTCATGAAAAGTTATCATCTAGAAAAATGGAGGAAATTCTGTAGAAAATAGAGGGAGGTCATTTTGACAGTGAAAAAGCTATTCAAAGGAACAAAAAAGACAGAATGTTTGAGGAAGAACAATTTTTTTGTGGAGCTTGGGGTACAAACAGGGCATGTTTGTGATTTAAGTGATGTGTTAGTTTGGGACCATATTGAAATGAGAAAAGGCAAACACCTTGTTTTTCAAAATATTTCAAAGTAGAGAAACTAAGAATAAGTGCCATTCATCATTCTCACTCTAAACAAGCTTTCACTGAGCACGAGATGAACTTGAGGTCCCGAATAAGTCTTTTGTGCTTTTGATCTTTGCCACTATATGAACTTGCCTAGTGTTGTCTGCTATAAATGCTCATGATATGAACAAAATTAATTTCTGTCACTATTGTCTTTGATTTTCCCAGTCAGTTGTTATAGATACTCCATTAACAAAAAGGGAATTTTGCCACTTGTTATGTGCTGGTAACCTTAATTGCCATTTTCATGTGTGAGTGTGTGTGTGTTTGCTCGTTTTCTCGCACATTGTGTCTTGACCTTCAGTTAATCTTTGATCATTGTTTTGGGTATAATATAAACACTAAATAACAACGGCACTTCATTTATAAACTCTTCGCTATAGCTCTAATTTCATCTTCAAAATAATACAGAGAAAGTACATGGGTAGAAAGTGTGACAGTGCATTAGAAAAAGTCATAATGTTCAAATCCCAGCAAGCATCTTTAGCCTCCATTCTAAGTGGATGTTACAATGTTCTGACATCATTGGCAGGCTAATAAATCTCTGAGCTAGTCAACTTCCTACAAGTCAAAGGCTTCTACAAAATTACTGTTGGTAAAGTGTGGTCCACTGTATAAGCTATGGAGGCTCCTGATACATTCAGTTAATCTATATTTTAAAATATCTAAGATACAAAATTTCCATCTTATACGTAAATAAAATTTATCACATATTTAAGATATATGTACGGGGAGAGTTGGATTTAATCTGAAAATTAAGTTAACAGATTAAATGTTGGCATTTCAAATAAGCATAAGAAATATAAGACTGAACATTTAAACACAGGTGTTTGCTCACATTACCTCTCCCCATCACCTCAAGGAGAATGTGCATGTTTACTTAGAGGAGAGTTTTCAAATTAGCAACAATATAGCTACACATCGGCCCATCAAATGTAAATTATATCATTAAATACTCAAAAATATTAATAATGAAAATAAAACCTAATATATCATTTTTCAAATACACTTATAACACTGTGAGAGATGATAAGATTTCTATCCTTTTACTTAAATGTCTATGACTTGCTTCATGGTAAATGACTTGGGCTTTAAATCAATAAATTTTTCTTATCTGTTACCTCTAGTAAATTAAAAAATATTATAAAAGAATTTGGCTTGGGCAATGAAATTGGCATCAAGGAATCATGGATTTAGTCCTTCCTAAAGATTAAGGTTAAATCACACACAAGGACCAATGGCATAGCACATTCCAAGGCTGGATATAGCCATGTTTTGGCGTGGCGGGGTGAAGTACAGTGATTTCCTAATATAATCCTGGATTACTTTGTATAAGGAGAATATTTTTTCACCTTTTATTTCAGTATTCGAATATGGATGTAATTTTGCTCATATTAGCACTAGTCTTTATTTCTATTATAATAAGTAAAGAAAATAATTAGCTGATAGAGAATAATTTTTGTTAAATCATTTTAAACATTGTCAGTATTAAAACACACAAACAGACAAATATCTGAACAGCCACTTTTGCTAATATGACAGGTTAGCACCTGGATTGGCCCCTGTGCTGAAACAACGAATAATTCTGGATAAAATACATAATATGTTGCCTTAACATCATGTCAGATATTTTCCCAGCAGAGACCTGAGCGGAAAGGCGAGGCAGGGTATGAAGGTATTTCCTTTCAGCCAGGTTTCGCCTGAGATCTCCCAGACCCTGTAAAATTGGAGAAAATTATCTAAGGCATCACAGAGAGGAAATATAGCCAAAGCGCAGACCACCATGCACTGTGGTGTATCAAAGCGGCTCCTTGAAACCTAATCCAGAACCACTAGCATAAGTGGGAATATGAAATATATTCTTTGGGTACCACATGGAAAAGTATTAAATAATTCCTTTGTAACTTGTTCCCAATGGGACAATTGGAAGATGAAATACAAAGAATAATAATAAACAAAGACATGAAAAAAAAACACTGCTAAGAATTTATATTCACATGTTTCTACTAATACAGTTCTGTAGCCAGAACTTACTACTTGTGTGAAATCAAAAAGCCAAAAATTAGGAATTAGAAATCTTGCAAGGTTCATCAGAGCACTTGACAGATACTAACTCAGAGGAACCCATTTCTACTAAAGATTGTGAAGAATTCCTAAAATAAATTTCCAGGGAAAACAAAAAAGTTCTAGTCAAAATATCTACTCACAAAAAGCAAGAAGGTACATGTGGGATCCTGCACAACAAAAATATAGAAAAATAATTCATGTTGCATAATTAGATGAAGGTAAGAAAATAAACTTAATCATATACTTAAAGCTTAAAATTATGTGCAGGGATTTATAAACAACAAAAATACTAAAATGAATATAATAAAATAACTGAATAAAAAATATAACAGATGGCTTTTACTGAAAATTATACAGTTAAGCAAGTTTATATGTCTTAAGCAAGAATTAATGAACTAGAAGATAGTATAATGGAATCCTTAGGCTCTGAAGGAAACTTGAAAATGTGGAAGAGTCTTCAAAATAATTTAATCTATTTTATAATTTTGGTACTCGGTAGGAGAGTGGTGTTTTTATTCTTAAAAAATGCCATATGTGTTTTCTTATTTTTTTCTGAAAGAATTAAATATTTCACAATACAAATGCAATTATTATTTTTAAGATCCTATTATGTTATTCTATATATACATGTTTATTTTAAAAATATCATCCTGTATATAAAATATGATGATTGAATATCTGCTAATTCAAAACTATTAAAAACACTGGAAATTTTCTGTGGCCTTCGTTAATTTGTTAAGGCTCTTATAATCCTAGAAGTGGTCTTTTCTGACATTATCAGTATTATAAAATAATATTTTTACATATGCCTAATTAAAATAAAAAAATATAAACACAAAATCATAGTCTTTTTCTTTCATGTTTGCATTGACCTCAGCTCAAATTTAGAATGAAAGTAAATATCGTGTAGTCCCTGCCCATTTCTGTTCATTAGTTGCTATATAATTAATTACACAAAGAAGTTTGTTCATATGAAAGTTTCTAAAACTTACTTCAAAACTGCATGGCTATTTTTAATCTCAGCTGTTCTCTTTGAGTGAGTGCTAGCCGGATTGGCATGCAAGTATTGCTTGTCTTCTCTAGTCATTAAAACTCACAGAAGAATTTTAACTTAGCAAAAACAATCTGCCTTGAATCCATAATAAAGGCAGGCCAAGTGTTGATTTGTACACAAATTCATCAGTATTTCCACCCTATTGTAAAAAAGGTATCTATAGTCATGCATAAAAGTCATGCTATTGTCCTTCAACCTTAAAAGTAATTAATATACATTTTGTTTAATTAGATACATTTTCTATTGTTGCTTCTGCTTTCTTTGTGGGCATATTTGTAATCAACATTGTAACTGCATTTACATGACTACCAGTGAGAAGGTAATGCATCCTTTTTTTCCCACTTACATCACAACTTTTAATTACATCTTTGTGGTTTGAGCTTTTTGTCTTATGGACAATTTTTATAAATTTTACACAGTGCTTGGTTCTGAAACATCTTTACTGGTTTTAACAGTGGTTACTGTGCCCCTTTTTAATATAATGTGATCCAATCAATAACTAAATAATACTATTTAATGATACCTCATAATGGAGAGCAAATTGTGAGTCATTAGATCACTCGTTCTATTGTCAGATATGCATCAATGTACTTCATTTTCCCTACTTGTCCAAATACCTGTAGAGTATCTCCTCTTTGTATATGCAGATTCACATTCTGCAATAAAATCAGCGTTTGATATTTTAGATTAATTTTATGTTTTAGTCAACCTGTCCTCCATGGATAAGCAATGAAATTTTCATGGAAAAGAAAGTAGCCATAAGGACAAAAACTACATATTACATTCAACGCACTGAAACAATAATAGTCATATCACTTGAAAATACATAATCCAGAACAAACAAGTCTCCTAACTGAATATTTAGTTGACATTGAGTGATCAATGTAATACTAACAACCTGTAACTTTAATTTTCTCAAATTATAATAAATACATTTCAGATTTGAGAAATTATTTATAAAAAATGTTTTATTACTGTTTTTTTCTCTGATAAAAAACAATACATTAAAATTCTTGATTTACCACTATGAATCACAGTAGAGAAAGTGTGTTAAATGTACTGAAAGAAATCCAGTGGGGCTAAAGTGAAAATGTCAGGTTTCAGTCTGAAATGTCAGTTCTTGACATACTCATGGCCAAAGAATGACCAGATGCACCAAAGGAAGGTAAGCATTGAAAATGAGCTTTCTTGAGGAGAGAAAGGTAGGATTATAGAGCCAGAGCAGGATATAGGTTTACAGAGCGTGATACATACACCACAGATGATGACAGGACCCATTGTCACAGCAAAGGGAGAGCAAAAGAGGGGCACAAAAAGGGACTTGTTTATGGTCTGTGTCTTATTTTATAGTGTCCAGATTGGGCCCTCCCTTGTGGCTCAGATGTCACTATAGAACCACTTTGATTGGACAGTTGGGAGTTGCATTACTGTGCACGCAAATTGTTCTAGGTCAATTTCCAGACTTTATGGAACCTATGCTGCTTGGTCCATAAGCTAGAGAGTACTCTGCATTCTTTTGCAGCTGGCCCGTGAAGGTATAATTGGCAAATGTGTAGGATATTCCCTCCTCCCCAAGTATGGCAGTCACTTGGGAGGGGATTAGGGTAGAACAGGACCAAGATGGAGCCTGGGGCCCATCCTTGTCCTTCTTCCCAGGGGGGGTAATTTCCCCAAAGCAACAGCACCCACTTCCATACCTGGGATACCTACAATCCCTCATTATCTACCTAACAAAAGCATCACATAGAATTAGAAAAGACTGGTGAATGGCATATAAATCATACTATTCTACAATCAAAACTATGTAACCATTAAATGTTTCTTAATCCACATGCTAGTTAACATCTTGATTTCTATGTAATCACATGATAATTAATTTTGCTATCCTCAACACCTTTTGTTATAACTTATTTAAGTCTACATTAGGGCATTACTTTATCGGACTGTGTAATTCAAATATATATTTTTTGCTTTGAATACTATTATGTATTCAGTCAGCAAAATCATGAAATAATGGTATATTTCTTTATATTCAGGCTAATTTTGAAAAATAGTAACACTCTCTAGAGAATTTTTTACTCTGTATTTGTGCAAGGAATGTTCTTTTAGTTATGAAGTCTTTATCAATTATAAACAGTTTTAAATAATATTCTCATGTTTGCTACTGAAAAAAATCCATGAAGTTCTGAAAATTTGTTTCTCTTTTAATTTTCTAGATATCTGTGCATTTGAAAAGAATTGTTGTTTTTTGTTGTTTTTTTTTTTTTTCCTATAGCGATGTAATGAGGGCAGCTTTTAAAGATAATCTTTACTTTTCTAGGGAGAGATAACAAAATTTAATCCATATCTGAGAGAATAGCAACTACTTCCTCATGCTGCTTTGGTTTTCTTTTTAAAATCACTTTATATGTGTATTACAAATGGAGCTCAGTATTTATAGATGATTCCTGTGTGCTTAACAAATATAGACTGTCCCTTTAAGGAAGATGACCGTGAAAGTCACCTTTTATCATTTTTAAGTGTTTGATTTAGTGGCATTAAGTATATTCACATTGTTTTATAACCATTTGGTCAACCATCACTCTTATCTGTCTCCAGAATTGTTTCATCATTCAAAACTAAAATTCTATAGTCATTAAATAGTAACTCCCCATTCCCCTCCACCAATCCCTTTTACTTTCTGTCTCTATGTATTTTACTATTTTAGGTACCTCATGTAAATGAAATCATACATTTGTACTTTTGCGTCTGGTTTATTTTACTTAGCATATTGCTTCAAGTTTCATCTGTATTGTAGCATGTATCAGAATTCAATTCCTTTTTAAAACTGTATAATATTCCATTGCATATATATCACATTTTGGTTTTCATGCAGTGATAGACAATTGCGTTATTTGCACATTTTGGATATTGTGAATAATGCTACTATGAACATTGGTGTGCAAATATCTGTCTGAGTCTCTGCTTTCAATCTTTTGGCATATATAACCAAAAGTGAAATTGCTGAATTTTATGGTAAGTCTATGTTTAATTTTTTGAGGAACTCTCATACTGTGTTGCACAGTGACTCATCATTTTACATTCCCATCAATAATTCCCAAAAGTTCTAATTTCTCTACATCCTCACAAACAATTGTTATTTTGTTTGTTTGTTTTTATTTTTGTTTAATAGTAGTCATCCTAATGGATGTGAAGTGTTATCTCATTGTGGCTTTGGTTTGCATTTCCATAATGGTTAGTGATGTTGAACATTTCTTCGTGTGTTTATTGGCCATTTGTATATGATCTTTGGAGAAATGTCTATTTCAGTCTTTTGCCCATTAAAAAAATGAGTTGTTTGTTTTTTTCTTCTTGGTGAGTTGCAGAAATTTTTAAAGATATAATCTGGTTATTAATACTTTATCAGATACAAGGTTTGCAAATATTTTTTCCCATCCTGAGAGTTATCTTTTCTCTCTTGATAGTATCCTTTGATAGACAAAAATTATAAATTTTGATGAAGTTCATTTTATCTGTTTTTTCATTTTTTGCCTATGCTTTTGAAATTATTTGCAAAAAATCATTGCCAAATCCAATGCTTTGTAGCTTTAGCCATATGTTTTCTTCTAAGAGTTTTATACTGTTAGGTCTTATATAATATTTAGGTTGTGGATTCATTTTGAGTTAATTTTTGCATATGGTATTAGGTCAGGGTCCAACCTTACTATTTTGCATGTGGATTTCCAGTTTTCCCAGCACCATTTGCTTTTGCAGAAATAGAAAAAACTCATCCTAATATTGATACGGCATCTCAAGGGATCTCAACAGCAAAACAATCTTGAAAAAAACAGAACAAAGTTGGAGAGTTCACACTTTCTTATTTCAAAACAGATATTGAAAACAGTATGGTACTGGCATGAAAGACAAACATATAGACCAGAGGAATTAAATAGAAAGCCCATAAATAAATCCCCACACATATGGTTAAATGATTTTCAACAAAGGTGCTAAGACAATGGGGAATGCACAGTCTTTTCAGGTATTTTTTTAATTATGGGAAATTAAAATTGGTTAATAATTAGTGGACCTCTAGATGGGATCATATTGAATATGATGACATCACACTGATTAAAATATATATAGATTAAACACATGATTCCAGGGATGGATAATGGGAATAGGACTTTATGCTGAGTGGGGTGGCCAAATACACATATTTAATAAGCTAAAGGAGGAATTGTGGATATTTATAAAAGGAGAAACACGCACATGTGGAATTAAGCTTCATGCCCCTTCATAGGTCATAGGTACAAAAAAATGGCTGTGTTAGCATGATCCAAGGGTGGAATTTTTGGCCTTCTGACATTAAAATGTGAGGCAGAGGACATGAAAACCCTTACTATTCATACTCCATGGTCTGGTTAGAGCCACTACATGGTATGTGGCCACTTATCAGTAAAGAATACTGGTCAGATGTTGTGCTGAAACCACAAAAAGGGAGGAGCAGCATTAGGTGGTTGGTAGAAATTGGTGAAGCAAGTCTTTCCAAAGGGTTGGTTTTATTTAGCCCTTAGGAAAGAAAGTGGTAAACAAGGTAGGGAATAAAAGGAGGTTTTCTGACCTCCTGTCATGGAGGTTTTAAGGTTTCTCTGGGGTCCCCTTGGCCAAGACAGCGTTTGTTCAGTCAGGAGGGGCTTAGAATTTTATTTTAGTCCACAATGGGCTTGAATTGTGGATATATTAAGGTAGACAGTGAGAGTCGACGCCCCTACCCAATGATTTGGGCCTCTAGAATAGAAAGTGGGGAATGTTAGGTAGCTAATGAGGGATTCTGGGTCTCCTAGGGACAAAAGTGGGTGCTGTTGCCCCTTCTTGGTCCTGCCCAACACTAATGCTCCATACCTGGGGGAGGAGGGAATACCCTATGAATCTGCCAATCAGAACTTGGCACAGCAACTTCAAAAGAATGCAAAGGACTCTCTAGCCCACGGGCCAAGCCACGTGAGTATCATAAAGTCCAGAAGTGACCTAGAACCCACATGCCTAGTTAAGGCTCAGGTTATGTGACTCCCAACTGTCCAATTGAAGTAGTTCCATGGTGACCTCTGAACCACGAAGGAGGTCCCTATCCAGGAATTGTAAAACGAGACGCAGACTATAGCCAATCTCTCTCTCTTTGACCTTTCTTTGGCTGTCCCTTTGCAGCGACAATGGGTCCAGTTGTCATCCGTGGCATATGTACCATGTTCTGTAAACCTGTATCTTGCTCTTGCCCTATGATCCTATATTTCTCTCCTCGATAAACCTCATTTTTGTGTTTGCCTAACTTTGGCATGTCTGTTCATTCTTCGGCCATGAGCACACCAAGAACCAACAGTTTCAGGCTAAAACCTGACAGATATGTAAGGCACAATATTTGTGAACTTCAGATTCTAATTTTAAATTGGATTGGTATTTTCTTTAATTTTCCCATTTTTAATAAATCCCAAGAAATAGCCAATTAATTGTCTTAGACTATATCTTACGCCACTCCTATCAATTGGAAAAAACATGTTTACTAAGAAATGGCCCAATTTCAAGGAATTAAGCAGAAAGAGAGCCTAAGAGTTTTGTTCTCTAATTGTCAAGTGAACAATGGTGGTCAAAAGAGACAGTGAATTATTACACTAAAATGGTAAATGTCTTTGTACGTATCTAGCTATAAAAGCCCCAACGTTTTATTTACAAAGCAAGAAAAACTTCAACATTCTTCTTTGCAGAATAGAACACTCTGCATGGTATTATTATTATTGAGTGAATTTAGGTAGAATGATTGTTTGGGAATGTGACAGGGGTTTGGTATTGGCATTTATGTAACTGAGGAAGAAGATCACTTTTTTACCCCTTTTTATGCCACCTCACCAGGAAAAGAAACTATTGAGAAATCAATCTTGTGAAAATGATAATTGATGTCATGGAAAATAAATAGGTTGAAAACAGCTTGATGGTTAAAAGATTTAAGTGATTCCTCAGCTCAGCCCTCAGTGGGATGCTTTTCTCATTCAATGACTAGATGAACTCATGTGATGTGCACCGCTTAATGCAATTTGAATTAGAAAATGCTTTGATTAGACAGGAGGCAAGACATAAGAGATGAGAAGCTATTATTCCTTTCTGCAAAGCTTGAACATATATGAGCATTAAGAGGTAAATTGACTTGCTAAAAATTTTAGGAGTGGATAAATGGCAGAGTCTCTGATAATGTCTGCTAAGTTAAGGATGACATTTTAGGTCATTGTATCTTTCTGGAGGAAAACTAACATTTTAAAAGGGCTCAGACGAGTTTAGTTTATTTACATATTTCAAATACGATGTTATTGTCACTGTTGCCATGAAGGGATTTCTAACCAAGCATTTAGCGGTGATAGAAGATGACAACTCAGTACTTTTAGGTAGAGGTTACTCTTGGTTACCCTTATGGGAAAACTAGAAATAAATTCAAATACTATTTTACACTAGTATTGCATAATAAACTTGTACTATTTAGCTATAGGGAATAGTTTCTTCCTGCTCTTCATCTTGGTGAGTGGACCATCTATTCATCCATTCTCTCACAAATTCAACAGTGTTTATTGAGTAGGTGCTACTTATCAAATTGATCAGTGGTTGTAGTTAGAGATCTTGGTAAATGTCTGTCTTATTATGTGACTTCTACTGGATGTACACTTGAGACAGTAAGATTTATACTTAATTTTTCTTGTATTCTCCTTATCATTTATTATTCTTAGAAAGGTAAAAAAATTATTTGACAACATTCACAGGTTTAGTTGCTGTCATTAAATAAGGTATAATTAAGTAAAAGGTAAAGACGGAAGAACAAGGCAAGAATACATAGTATGTCAAATTAAGAACAATTACAGATGAAGCACAGAAATAAAGGAAAGCAGACAACAAAAAAAATGTTATCTTTTCCCTCAAATGTATGGAGAATTATGAATAAGAATTAAAACCATACAAATTTTTTCTTGCTGAAAAAATGATACTATGTTAATAAGTTGTTTTGTAACACCAATGTTGTATTATACATAACTTGCCTGGAAATTATCCAGAAATTTTACTGTAATGCAGAACGGAGACTATAATACAAGGATTCATGGTTCTTGATCCAGTATGCCTTCTCATCTTTAAAATTATGATATATATATATAGAAGAAAGTATAAGAAATGATGCAATGAAAACACATTACCCACCACCAGGCTTAGTCACATATAAATATCTTGTCATGATTCCCATGGATTGTTCTTAGTGGACTAAAATACTATAGATGAAATTCAAAATATTTATTTATCCCTCCTCCTCCTGGCTCCCAGTGTCTTTTCTCTCTTTCCAGAAATAGCCACCATTCGGAATGATGTATTTATTACTTCTTTATATGTTTTTAAATTCTGATTTTTATTTTTATTTATTTTTTGCCATTATAGCAATATTGAAATTCACACGATAGTCTTTGTCTCTTTGGGTATAAGCATGAGTTTCCCTCAGGAATTCAACTAGGATTTGAATTGCTGGGTAATAAGTGTGCAATCTTGTTTTTACTAGATATTTCCAAATTGCTTATACTTATTGTTTGATAAATATTTATGTAGTACTTTCTATGAGATAAGCACCTGTCCGGGTTCTAGACACATAGCTGTAAAAAGAGCGCAAAATGCTGTTGATTTCATGGAACTTAAATGTCATTGGTTGAACCAATTTATTAATACCTCTTCCAATAGTGCATAAAAGTTATTTTGGGCCTACACTTCTACTAATGCTTAGCATTGTCATATTGTTCTATTTTATAAAAATCGATGAGTGTGAAATGGTATGTCATGAGAACATCATACACCAGAGAGAACTGCTTTTATAGCAAGGGTGGCCGAATTATAAGATGCCGGGTAGCCTATAGCAGTGCTGCTATAGTTTACACAGAACCTCATGCATGAAAAACCATAGATATTTGGAGGTTGTTTGTTATGTAGAGTCATCACGTGAAAGCTAACTTAAACTTAAGGCCAGTGTGGGTGAGGCATGATGCAGGAAGTGATTGGAGCATTAGATACTGTTGGAAAGCTAGTTAAAGGAAATGCCATTCAGAGTCTTGTATGGCATGAAAAGGGACTTAACTTCATTTCGGATGTTCTAAGAAGCTACTGAATGATTTACAGAATATAATGCTTCTTAATCAGGAAAATGTTGGGTAGGAGGGAATACGAGTGGAAATGAGAAACTCTGTAATTAAAAGTATCAGTGTTAAAAGAAATCAGAACAATCAGGAAAAAAAATTAATTAGAGGTAAGAAGTGACATGATCTGATGATAATAGCTGCGACGTGTGAATAGGGGAGTGGCAAGTATTATAGATGATTCCTAAAAATCTGGTTTAAGTTATAGGACAAATGACAATAAAATGTAGTAAGATAAGGAAACCTGGACAAGGAACATATTTTGGCAAGAAGATTAAGAGTTTAGATTGGATAGTATATTTGAGTAGTCAGTAACACAGATGAGTTGTTTTAAATCATTATATGTACAAGCTTGATATGAGAAGAGAGATGAGAATATCTGGAAGACATTGATACATAATTGTATTTTTAAAGACATGGTAATAAATTATTTCATGTTGAAGGAGAAGTGTATTGAGAAGAAGGGGCTTGGAACCACACCTTGAGGCCTTTTGATTATTTAAATTCAAAATGATAGGGATAGCAACGAAGATTAAAAAGAAACAAGCTATAAAGAAGAAAACTTAGAAGAGTGCAATATCTTAGAATTCTAGAAATGTGTGTTCAAAAAAAGAGGGCTCGATAACAATAATGAATATTGCTGAAAGGTCAAGGAAGATAAGGATTACTGTGTGTTCACTGGATTTGGTCATATTTTATTCACTAAGAATTCTTACATCAGTTATGGTAGAAACAGAATTGGAGCCTTTTAAAGAGCAGATGAGGAGCTCTGTTTCCACACAAAGGTTGACTAGGTGTGGAGGGAGTAGCTCAATACAGACAAATATATCCTACATAAAGCACATTCTTTAAGTATCACTTATCTCATAAGTAAGGGAGGTCTCTAAAAGTGCTTTGTCCAGATAAAACTTACAGGCTGGGACCAGGGAAGCGAGAAGCTGAGGTAGGTAAGCTTGTCCTGAGGATGATGTAGATAGCAACGGGAGAGAGATGATGAGGCTGAATCCAAAAACCTTAAACTGAGCAGAGCCCTGGAGGATGAGGGGCTTAGTTTGTGTCAGGATGCTGGTGCTGGCTGGCTACTGAAAGAAGCAGAAATCGAAACAAATTATTTATGGAATTCAGCCTCCAATAGTTCAGCTAATAGAACTTCAAAATATTCAGATAACTAACTGGGATCTCACTTAAAGATAACCAAGCACAGTAAAAGTCAGCAGAGAAATAAGGAAATATAAACCATTTAAGTGAGAAAGAGAGTTACAGTAGTCCCAGTTCCAGAATTCTTTTATTTTCATGGTGAAATGTTAAGGCCAATAAAGGGAATGACATAAGTTCTAATATAGGGTCAAAAGGGAAGTATGAATGAGAAAAAAGAAAACCAAACATAGTTAAACAAATTAATTGCCAAAAAATAGAAACACAAAAAGTCAACATAAAGGAAAGCAAACATTTCAAAACAAAACAAGATGAAGCATGATGTAGAAAAATACACAAAATATTTCAACAAACACAATAATTATGGACACCTTAAGCTCTGCTTTAAAAGATATAATCATAATGAATTTTTGTTTTAATCAAATGATATATGAATGATGAAATTGACAGGTTATTCTTGATCTTGTGTAATTGAGTTCGTAGAGGTACATTTATATATGAGTTATTGATACTGTAATTTATGGGTTAGGTGAGAAATACCAGCTATTTTTTTATTGCTATGCTTAAAATGTGTATCTGCTGCATGTAAACTTGTATGTGCCAAACATAACACAATTATAGTAAAATAATTTTTATCAAAATAATTTATAATGGGGAAAAATTGAATTGAAGAGAAGAGAGAACCATTTATATAGATGACTCTTTTCAGAGGCTTGGCTCTGATCATAGCATAGAGATAGAGTGGTAGTTTGAAGATGATATGGACTTAGAAAAGTTTTCTGCTTTGTAAAATTTTTGTTGCTGTAGCTTAGTCTTGCTTTATGTTTATTGGAAATATTATTTATATTTTTAAAAATGCACTATCTCATTTATTTCTTAAGTCCTCAAACCATAGACATTTAAATGTTGCCAATTCTGTCTCAAAAGCAGTGTAAAAAGAAAACTTATGCATATCCATTCATTAGTGTAATATGTAAATATTTCTAAGGAATAAATTCTGCAAATAGAATTTATGGCTGAGAAACAGGCATGGAATGCATTTTAAAAGATACAGCCAATCCGAACCAAACAAATTTCAAATAGAAGTCATAGCAACAACATCCGCTTCCATTTCGCTACCGTAAATTAAGAGTGTTTTACATGTTTGACAATACAAAAAGCTCAAAAAGACATTTCATATGCATATTATTAATTTTGATTGATAGAGAATTGGAGTCCTTTTTGCTTTATTTATAGGGTGTTCTTTTCCTCCTTTCTGAGTTAATTCTTTTCTTTACTTTTTTAAGGTATTACATTTTCGATTTACTTATTGACATGAATCTTTTATATAGTTAGCCCATATTTAGCTAAATTATTGCCTTCTATTTTATTTTATGAAATTGGGTATAATTATGACAAAATAAATATACTATGGGTATGTGAGACATTCTTAAATATGTTAGTTTGCTCCATAAAAGATACTTTGATGAATATATATATGTACATACACATATGTGCATGTGTATGAGAGTGTGTGTATGTGTGTACATGCATGTAACTAGTCATTAAAGGAAGATAGAATGTGAATACAAATCATCATATTCTGTAGGTAAGAAAAGTTCAATTTCACAGAATAAATTTTTTTTATAATGTAACCTTAAATTTGAAACTCTGCACAATGAACTTTTCATAAATGAGGAAAGCAAACATATTCTGGGAATTTGTGAGTATTTCAGCCCAATTTTTGATGACAGAGATCACATATAACATAGAAAAAGAAAAAAATTATTTCCCAAACTTAAAAAATGCCAGCTTTGTGTCCAGATTGGAGAAACTATAAATTGTTCCACATATTTTAAAACTTTCTTAATAAAAGCTACAATGGAACAAATATTGATCTGTTAATATAAGAATTTTTCAAGACAATCACAATTAATATAAAGGTATATAAACAAGACAATAATTTTTAATAAAATCACCAAAATTGTATCACCATATTTCAAATTTATTTGTGCTGTTTTTCGAAACTCTATATCTTAACAATTAAGTAATTATTTGTATATTTTCTGTGTTTTTCAGTTTCCATATTTCTTTTAAGATTACATTGTAGCTGTTAATTCAAATTTCTTTGTATACTTCCTATTTGTAATGTTGATATAACAGCATGTATAGTCATGACACCATTGATTGATATTCATTTTAACTTTAAAAAAAATAGATGATGTTGCATTGCATCTATTTATCCATGGTTCTCTTCTTTTTACATATTTTATAGGTTAAATCATCTAAAAGAGGTTTACCAGGACATATAAGTTTCAAACCTCTACTTGTATAATTTTGGAGGGATTTCTAAAATGTGGATAATAATTTATGAAACAATTCAGAGCAAATCAGAGTGTATGCATTTCATTACAATACTTCAGCCTTTATCTTCTATTCCCTCAAACAATCTCTGCAATTTAACAGTTCTATTTGTTATTTTTATTTTTTAAAAAACTTTTAGGAATCCCTAGAGCACTTTAAAAATTTATTTTTTAAATGAATATACTAATAAAGATAACTATTTTATATGCCTTGTTTATAATTTGTACACTTTCTGAGTGAAATTATGTTAGACTTCATCTAATGAGACATCAATCTTCTTGTTTATATTTCAGTTGTTCCTAGTTTATTATAAATATTAACCTTTATATAGATTTATGCATATCTATTTTTCATTGTGTATTTACTTTAAGTTAGCATTGCTATTCTCCACTGGAACGTGGGGCAGTGCAGAAGCAGAGAGACCAGGAGGAAGAGACCAGCTGCAAAGTAAACAACAGTGGTTTGAACTAGGAACACGGTGTTGAAGACGGAAAAGTGAACATTCAGAAATATTTTGCAAGGAAAGAATCCATTGACTTCAATGACTTATAGGATGAGGAGTAGAAAGAAGAAGGAAAGATCAAAATGAGTCTTAGATTTCTGCCTTGATCAATGAGGTAGTTTTTTGGTACCGTTTCCTCAGATGAAGAAGTCACAAGGCTACCAGGTGTGGTTGTAAAATTTGTGTACTACACAGGAGTGCTGGAACGAGTAGTTGCGTGAGCACTCAAGTCCAGCTCCTGATCTGCTCCCTGAGACAGTTCCTGTAGACCGCCCCTTTCAGAAAGCTCATCTCTTATGAATTTATGAAAAAGCATCGCATAAGCTATTGATGGCCCAGCAGTGTTCTGAGGAGGGAACTACAATTAGTTATTAACATGTTGGACTTGAGATGTCTTTGAGGCATTCAAGGGAAGATGAAGCTTAAGTTGAAATTGATTCTACTTAACTGTTAAAGATAAAATTCCTATAAGACATATGGTTCAGGTCATTGAATAAAATTACTTTTCAATATATCATAATTATTGTTGTTAAAGCTCAATCTAGAATCATGAGGATAATCATGGACCCCTTTCTTCTCCCTCTGATATGTTTACATACCCACTTATTATTGCTTCTCCTTCCTTGAATATGTTTTTTTATTTTCACCTCTTCTTCCAAAGTTTATAACAATAATAATTTTCAGCTGTCATTTTTTTTTTTTTTTTTTTTTTTTTTTTTTTGCTTTCCCTTCCCTATACTCAATTGTTTCTCAGTATACACAGCATAAAATACAAATACCTTATGTGGCACATAAGAATCACTGTGATTCGCTCCCCGGGTATCTATCACCTTTTAGTTTCCTTAGGCTCTAGCTCTACTAAACTACTTCTTTTTGCAACGTGTCACAGATTTTGACAGTATTCATGTTTCATATATGTTATATTCTTTCCTTGGAGGAACTTTTCCAACAAGGTGTCCATAAGGTCATGAATACCTCCCAGGAACTTGCAGAAATACCTGGAAATACATTAGCTATCTCTGGCTGTATTTGAGCTTGGAGCCACTTTTATTAGTAAATACAACTTAAGAATTTATAGACATATCATTTGGGTTATTGATGATAATATCTTAAATAGGATACAGAAACCTAACAATGTTGCTTCTTTTTAACTGTGCATTTACTATGTCCCACACATTCTGAAAAACTTATTCATATATTATCACTATAAAAATTGTATCATCATGAAGAATGATGAAGAAGCCATTTCTTAGCAAGGTTAAGTAACTCGCTCCAAGGTTGGACTCAAATTCAAATCTCTTTGAGTATAAAACTCATGTCCTTTCTCACCAAACGTGTAGACGTAAAGACATGTTACTTGCTTATTCATCCATAGCTAACTCTCACCTCCTAGGTGAGAGTCAGACCATGTTTTCCTAACTAAAAATCATGTCATTAGAACTTAGAAAAAATTATGCCATCGTGCATCAGTCACTCCATGATGCTAAGTTTCATCAGCTGTATCTATAATATATTTAGAGTTGAAATTTTTGCCAAACACAAGCCACAAACTCATTAAATTGGCAAAAAAGGATATAATAACATGCTGACTGGTGATTGGTTGGCTTAACATTTAGGAAATACTGTGACTTTGGAAAATTACTAAATTACTAATGAACACACATGCACATAAGGGGACGGACGTGCACACACGTACTTCAGGTTCCCCAGGCTGGCTGCTGTTTTCCACCAATCACTTCTGTAACAGCTTGCTTGCTAGAGTCACAAGTGGGAATTTCTGCCACTTTAATGCACCCTGCACAGGGCAGCCTGCTTAAAGGCTGCCTTCAAGTTCCCATTTCCTCCCTAATGATTCTTCATTGTGGGTGCAATAAAGTCTAGGCTCTTTAACTTGGATTAATGACCCTTCAAAACTACACTTGAGCCGGCCCTACATCACTCACTGCTTCCATACTGACTTTTGTTAACTTTCCTTCAAATAAATCTTAAGCTTTTCTATCTGTTTGGCTGCACGCAAACGTTGTCCTCCCTTAAATATATTACCATTTATTTCTCTACAAACTATACCTCCGAATGTAAGTCTAAACCTTCCTTTGTTATTGCCAAATGCACTCCCATTTTTCCATCTAAAATCCATTTTCTCTTGCTATTTTGCTGTGTTGAAGGGAGTTGTTTTATTTTAGCGGTTTTCTCTACAGTTCACTGAAAGTTACTATTATAAATACTCGGTGCTATGCTATTTAAAAAAAATCTTGACCAGTGATTGATTAGTGTTAAGGCAAAAATCTTGAGTAAATTAATATAAAAGAAATCAATTCTTATCATAACTGCTATGACATGGATACAGATATTAATTTTAAATTGTTCATTTATATATGTAGATATGTAGATTTCTATCCATTTATTGAGAACCTATTTTGTGGCAGATA
Source organism: Indri indri (assembly GCA_004363605.1). Taxonomy (NCBI): domain Eukaryota; kingdom Metazoa; phylum Chordata; class Mammalia; order Primates; family Indriidae; genus Indri; species Indri indri. The sequence continues at coordinate 55,156 of RJWJ010003660.1, forward strand.
ATGACTAGCTCAATATGAGAACATAAATACTTGTACTCTGCCTCATCTGCAACTATAAATCAACCTCTCCATAGGTAGGTAAATAGATGCACATATAAGTGCATATAATATAAATATCCTATATATTTATATATCATGTGTATTTATTTATACATGCACATATATTCCTGTGTGTTCTATATGCCAATTGCTATAGAAATAAACATAGTGAAAATATTGTGTGACACAAATAGGAACGAACTGGAAGGAAGATAGCAGAAACACAATTAAATATATGCACAAACATCAGCCTATGTTTTCTGAGCTTTAGATTAATCATCTGTAAAATGAAATGAATGTCGATGTGTGCATTTGCTGTAACAAATATATATGTGAATTGGCTTTGAAAACTTGGAGGCACTGTGAAATAACCTGGCAAAAATTATATTATTACACACACATACACATATGCACACACACACACTAAGCCAATATGGTTTATGATGAAAAATCTATCTATATTTTCAACCTGTTTGTGTTATTGTCAAATGTACTGTCATTTTCCATCTGAAATTCATTTCTTTCAAAGTCTTGTGTTGAATGTCGTGATTTTACTTTAGTATTTTTCCTACAGTTCACTAACTCTTACTATTATAACATTAAGTGCTACGCTATACTGCTTTAGTTTTTAACAATTTCATCATAAGGAAGTAAAATTCATCCTAAATCCTCCAAACTGATGATCATCTGCCATGAATCCGATTAAAGAAAACACATGAAAAAACACTGTCTCTGAATGGATTTAAATTTAAATCTATCTCAGTTTAGCATTATTGTTACTCTAGTTGAAACTGTTTTAATGGGGGCAGATACTTAAATATGATTTTTCTATACAATATGCCTTATTTATAATTATACTATAGGCTGGACTAGTTATTAACAAATTTATGCTATAGGATAATAATGCCAAATGTGCTTTAAGGATATTCAAGTACAGGAATATTGCCCACAAGAAGAAATAATATCTAATTTTTTAGATAAGATAAAGTAGTATTAAAAATTATAAAACATCAAGTCAGGCTCTTAATTTTAAACAATGGACATATTTATTAAGCAATATTAAAACCTTACAGAATAATTTATTCAACTAGCATCACTGCGTCTTGGCTAAACTTGTCGGAAAACATCACTGAATTATCAAAAGGTGAGGGCGGTATTCGAATGACCTAGGCCGGCTATCAATGACAGATATATACATATACTGTCTGTTTTCCATGCTCAGTCCATGTTATTGGAATTGGGCAAATATATTTGAATAAATCTCTAGGTCATTTGAAGAAAGTCTGGGCGTGATTTTGTCATTCTTTCCAAGGATCTGGAGTCCTTTTACTTGGATTTCCTAGGTTACTTGATTAGTTTCCACAATGATTACATTGAGAAATGTACATTTTTTTCATTTGAGGTGAATATCACATGAAGGTTGAGTATTTGAGCTAACGGGTTATCATGATAAAGGAACAAGTCACAAGCTGGTAGGCCATTGGCCAGAGCAGGATTTTTTTTCTTTCCCACATTTAGTATTTGTGGTCAATGTTAAGAGTGAGGAGATTTCATAGAAAAGTCATCATCCTAATAAATTATCCTTAAAAACATAAAACTATGGCAACACTAGATCCACGTCTCTCAAAAATCATCATCGTCACTATCATTGTAGTGATCATCATCATCATCATCGTAGCCATCACTTACAGAGCACTTTCTGTTTTTCATTCATAGCGCCAAGCTCATTGCAAACATCGTTTCTTTTCATCTTTACAGGAATCCTATCAAGTAGGATAACTATTATTACCTGAAGATTAAAGAGAAATAACTTTCCCAAGAGTATACAAGTAGTGGAGGTTAGAGCCGCATTTCAAACTGATGAGTCTGATCCATCAAATATTGGGCTGAGTAGCAACTGTTCTGTTGGAATCCGGGCCCTGCAGTTTGCCCAGTCTGCATGTGTTCAACATTCCTCATTATTGTTACTGCTTGGACAATATGGGTCTCTGGAATGATGAACACTGAGGCTTATGAAAACTCTTGTTTTATGGAAAAACAGAAACTGAAGTCAAGGAAAATTAACTATGTCAAGTTGTAGGAATACCAAGGTTGTGCGTGTGTGTGTGTGTGTGTGTGTGTGTGAGGTTTTTTTTTTTTTTTTTTTTTTTTTTTTTTTTTTTTTTTTTTTTTTTTTTTTTTTTTTTTTTTTTTTTTTTTTTTTTTATTTGAGACAGGGTCTCTCTCTGTTTCCCAGACTAGAGTGCTGGGGCATCAGCATCAGCCTAACTCACAGCAACCTAAAACTCCTCTGCTCAAGAGATCCTCCTACCTCAGCCTCCCTAGTAGCTGGGACTACAGGCACTCACCACCATACTCAACCATTTTTTTTTTTTTCATTTATAGTTGCTGGGCTAATTTCTTTCTATTTTAGTAGAGACGGGGTCTCGCTCTTCCTCAGGCTGTTCTCAAACTCCTGAGCTCAAGCGATCCTCCTGCCTCAGCCTCCCAGAATGCTAGGATCACAGGCGTTAGCCACCATGCCTGGCTTAGGTAGTGTGCTTCTTTCTGCCCTTATATTTCAACAACTTACCCTCAGCCCAGCACAAAGATGTTTCTCAATAATAGTGACTGATTGATTACATAAAAAAATAACAAATGACTACATGACATAGTTAAAGATTTTGAGTTCAAGGTCCTCTCTCTATATTTTTGATCTCTATATTATTCAAATAATATCAACTGTAATAAACTGTTAGAAAACCACACATTTATTAATACACAGTTTGAGTCATTTTTCTAAGAGCTCTCTTTTATCTTATTTAATGCTATCTTCTGAGTCAAATATCATTATCCCACCTGACAGATAAGTAAATTAGGGCACTGTTAGGATAAGAAAGTTATTGAAGGTCACATGTCTAGTGAGTAGCTTGATCAAGGTGGGTTTAAACCTGATCACTATGACTCCCAAGTTGTCAAAATTCTGTTTTATTTCCCATTATTAAATTTTTCATTATTCAAGGTTTTCTATTTTGGTCCTGTTATTAAATTATCAGGTTAATTGATTTAATTTTTGAATTATAGTTCATAACAGATTTTGAAATCTTTTGTGTGAAAATGTTCTATTCAATTTATGAAAAGATATTATTTATGCAGTTTTCCAAAAGTGAAAGAAAAATAAGTAGTGATTAATTGAATGAAATAATACAGTTGGAAATTCAGCAAACTACTTGGGATTAAACTTTATAAAAACTTATTTTAGTATATGAAATATATGCATTCCAAATCTATCTATATTATTTTCAATGTAAATTGCTTATTATTTCTATCACTGTATATTTTCATAAGTCAAAAATAAGTACACATTAAATCATTTAAAATTATCTTTTAAAATTATTCCTACTTCTCATAAAACAAATGTGAATTTGAAAAAAGAAATTCACAAGCTGTTTGATTTATTGAGAAAAAAATATATCCCTCAATAGTTATCCAAATAAAATGTTTACAGTACTTTAAGAATATTGATTATAAATTTCTTAGATTAACAGGGAATATGTTCTATTTACCTGAAACAAATAATAGAAGAAAGGAAAACTGAGAACCTCAAATATAATAAAAAGTCAATTAAATTTGGGACAAGGAAAACAATAGATATTAAACACATAAAACCATTTATAATTACATCATTAATTTTTGCACATTGGATGAATACACACATCAAGGAAAACTACCCTCACTTTGTGAAAAATGCAGGGTGAATGCTATAAATAATCATCATATTTTAAGATTGTCAGTGACATTCATTCATCTTGAAGTTTAATAGAATATTTGAAATAAATTTTTGGCATTTTATATTAACTCTCAAGACTATATTTTACATAGATACATGTGATGCTTATAGCATAAGCTTTCGGCATCGACATAGAACTAGACAGAGTTCCAGTACCCACACTGATTTACTTAATGATTTAGTCAAATATCCATTTTCTATGAAGCTTAATTTCCTTCTTTGAAAATTGGAGATAAATTTGTCAACACTCTAGATACTTGTGAGAATTTAATAAAAAAATATTTGTAAATCTCATCCACAAATACATAAATGCTTAACAAGAGTAAAATATATTTATATGTACTATTCTAAAGATGACTATAGACAAAAACTTTTATTTTGAAAATGAGCATGTATCTAGTTAGTCATTTTTAAATATACAATCAATAATTTGTTTTTTAGTTCTTTTGATCTGTATGTAAATCATATAATTTGTGCCCAAATGACAGTTATCTTAGGCTTAAATGCTGATCTCTTTTCCTCTAGAACAAATTAGTGCTTAAAATAGATAAAGTTTAAACAAACATTATCATGTATTGCTCATCAAAATTTAGAGAAACTCTCAGTACTTGGGGCTGTTCTTCTAAACAAAACTGGTTAAGAGAAATAGATAGTGAATAAGATTCAAATACCATCAAGCAAATGAAGTTGCTGTAACAATTACGCATCAGTCATTCAGAGGCTAGGCTGAAGAGCTACAAGGGAGGAAAATCAATGAAAAATAAAAGAATAGCTAATGAGTAAGTCAAAGTAGAGAGAACTTGATAGAACAAAAGAAAAATACAATAAAAAATTTTCAGTAATATGGGAAAAGCTAAATTCCAAAGAGTGAGAATGAAAAAGATAAAGATACAGATATAAATATCTACACATACATATACATGTATATTTATGTCTAAGCATACTTACATATAAATATACACATGTGTGCATGTATCTATATGTGTATATCTATATAGATATGGATATGTAGATATAGATAGATATATAGATATATAGATATAAAATGGGGAATCGGTCTGGGCAGAGCACTGTGCAGCTTAGCCACATAAGTGATTGATGTGGCAGAATGGACAGCTCAGGACTATCACGATGATCATATTTTTGAAATGATGGCTTCTGTACCTGTCAGAGGGTTTTTTCTGTTGCTGTTAACTGTCAGACAAAAGGGCTAAGGGTTAACATACCAAAGAAAACCTAAAGATACCTAAAGAGAATGAAGGTCCCAGCAAAATACAGTTTCTTACTTTGAAAATTGTAATGGAAAAAGAAAATTTGGCCAAAAGAACAAAATGATAAAATTACTATTGACCCAAAATGAGAAACAAAGTGACTAGAAATCCACATAATATCATAGAAACCAACTATGAAATACAAGAAGAAAGGACTGAGGTAGAGAAAGGAAAGATAGAGATTTTTTAATGGTATCAGCAATGCAGAAATTCTCTCATTTGGAAATATCTTTAGATGCAAAATATAAAAATACCAGGAGTTCAAGCTGTAAGGGCAAGTTCATTATATTCCAAGCTTTTATTAAACATAGTAAAATGGTTTAACTTGCAACCGTATCTCACAAATAAAAGGAAAATTGTTTTCTTTAGGCCTTAACATCATGTAGATGAAGGGTAGCAGAAGATGCCACTTTGGCATAAAGTTTACGTTGAGCCGAAGGCAACTGAGAAGATGCAGACACAAGAAAATCTCTCAGTCCTGCTATTTGCCTAAAAGCAGAACATAAATTTACAAAGGTGTTTCTTCTCCTGTTTCCATCAGGATGGACAAAGGCTGATCACCAGAGATGGTCTCAGACCATTACCAGCCCAGGGAGGGCAACAGGGGAATATGCACAGCAAACCTGACCGGCTGGCCCTTATCTATCACATGTACTGGCCCTCTCAGAATTCGCCACCCCTAGAAACTCAAGGTCCTTTTCCTTTATCTTGTCACTTCTTCAAAAATTTATTATTCTTTTCTGAGGATGCTATAGAAGCAGCAGGACTAAGCTACATTTTTGAGTTATTCCTTTTTTTTCTGGGTATCTCCCATGTCTACATGAGGGATACATGACATATGCATGTTCATAAACTTCTGTTTGTTTTTTCTCTTGTTAATCAGTCTTCCCTTAGAGGAGTCCCAACTAAGAACTGAGAAGGGTAAAGGGAAAATTATTATTCTTCCCTTACAGAGGTAAGAGATCTCATAATTTCTATATCCAACTTTTTCCATCTCTGCCTCCACCTTTATTACTTCAGTATGTCAGTACTTCAGCAGATATCCCCTGTGGAGCTGGTGATAAGCACCTCATGCCTTCCCTCCCACTGTCTTCATTTATCTCTTTTTCTATTTAAATCAAATCATAAATATTTATATATATATCTGAGTTTGGTGGGTCCATGAACTAATATCTGAATATTAGCTGAGGTTCAGCTAGAAGCTTCATACAAAAACAACATGTCAATATTTACATTGCCACTCAAAACGACATCTGGGTGCAGTGGCTCACACCTGTACTTACAGCACTTTGGGAGACCAAGGCAGGAGGACTGCTTGAGCCCAGGAGTTCAAGGTTACAGTGAGCTATGATCGGGACACTGCACTTCAGCCCAACCTCAGCCTAGGCGACAGAGTAAGCCTTATCTCCAGAAAGAAAAAAAAAAAGTGTTCTCCCACTTTCTGTCCTTCTCTCTCATTGCTTCTCTTTTTCATCCTTATCTCCCCTCTTCTTATTTCTCCCTTTCCTGTTTCTACTTCTATTCCCCATTCTTCTTTTTCAAAGCATACAATTTCATCATTTAAAATTTATGTCATGGTTTCAAGTTTTATCCTGCGTTTTCGGCTCACTGTGAAGTACTGGTAATAAAGTTATGATTATTGGCCATTTGTCAAATAGCATTGTCCAGGAATGGGTTTAGTATATACGTGAAAATAATAGATCCAAGTAAGAAGTCATTAAATCTAGTAAACTTAGTCTGAAATCTAATCATTTGCAAATTGCAAATAATGAAATAGAAATGTTTGCATGAATATTAAAACTAGGTACTTTTAACAAAAAATTATTATAAAGAGTAGATTCAGAACTGTTTAAATAATTTACAGACAGCCCGTGTGAGTTTTCCTGAATTCTTTTCCATATTTAAAAGGCATTAAGCACTCAATACCAGATACTTATAAATGACAAAGAGACAAATTCATTTTGATATCCAGGAAAAAGAAGAAAATGGCAATGTGCAATTGGCAATGTGCACATTTTCCTTGGTCCCAGAGTAGAGGAGGCTTTCATTTTCTGAGCATTTGTTGATCCCAAGAGTACTCTTAATAAACATTACAAATATTAATCTCTATTTCAGAAACTGGCTCTTGGGAATATAAACTTCAAAAAATCTCTGTTGAGTTTCCATTTTCTTTCCTTGTGTGCTGTATTATTTTAAAAAAAATCCATAATATCATCTCTTTTCAAGCACTTTCTGTAGTTATCTTACAATATTATTCTCGCTTTTTGTATTCATTTATATAACCACAGCACATTATTACTGCTAACTGTAACAATTATTACTGTTAATAAGTAATCTTATTACTGTTAAGATTTATTTACTGATAAATCTTTAGTAAAACTTAATACAATTTTAAAATCAGATTTACCAACTGTATCAAAAAAGTATTTTTAACTTTTGTTTGTTTTCATGTGTCATTTTGACAGTCAATTGGTCTACAGCCCTGTTTAGAAAATATTTATAAACAAAGCTAATTTTGCATGGTGTAAGAAAATAATTTTGTTATTTAGGAAGCCAAAGATACATAGTAAGTTGTTACTCTTGTCTTTCCCTGCTACTAAATGTCTCTCAAAATCCAATTCTATTTATTCTTCTAAAAATATATTGTATTATCTATTATCCTTGAATATTTCTTTTCAATGTTATTGTGTTATTCAGGATATTATTTAAATTGATTAAAATGTTGATTCCTTGGATTCTACCATTGCATTTATAGGCGATATTGGAAAGTTTATATATATATGATTAGATATATAAAAATTAAGGAGTTTCACTGCCACTTTTAATTTCAATAGAATCTGTTGTTAACTGACTTTGTGAAAGATAGATTTTCTCACGTTGTTTACTATGTCTTTTTTTACAGTAGTGCACTAGATTGAATGATAACTATATACAGAAAAAGAACATTAATACTAAATACTTTAATTTACATTTCAGTATATCTAAAGACTTAATAAATACAATGGCACCTACTTATAGTATTAAAGTATGAACTAATAGGTAACAAACATAAATATAAAATGAGCAGAGTTGTAACCTGAAGCTTGTAAGGTCCCAAACACTTAAAACAGATTTCTTAAATACTGTTTATGATTTCTTATCTGAACCAGCTAAGTGAACAGATTAGTTCATTTGCATTGCCTTTCCTTAATTTCCTATCACATTTAGCTTTGAATTTTTCAATGGACCTCCATTCTTGTGATTGGACTTGACATCTTCTATGGCATTGTTTGACCATGATCCTGCTTCCTGTTATACGTGAACTCAAATTAATATATTTTCTATAGTCTACTAGTTTAAAATTCTTGGTCAAGGTCACAATCTCATGGAAAGACATAAATTCAGAAAGATATGCATAGCAATACTGCTAACTGGAGAAGATACACATTTAGGAGAAAAAATAACCTATAAAATAATTATTTTTGCATATATAGAGAGTATTGGTTTTATACATGTTAAGGAACTTTTAAATTGTAATTTGATATATTTTAATGGTCATAAAAGACATAATTTTAAAATTAACTTTGTTTCAATTTCTACTTAGCAATTGTGAAAGCATTTCTGGAAAGAAATTTATTTGCAGTTTAAACAATAGATACTAAGACAAATTAGATTTGATCATGTGAGGCCATTTCAATTAACAAATGAATCTTTCAATTATGCTTATTATGTAATAGCCTTAAATTGGAAGAGATAATCCCAGATTATAAAATTAAAACTAAAATGCTTCAACAAAGACAGTGTAATATTCAAAAGGTCATTATATAAATCCAAATATGTATCTCAAAATTACATTAAAATCATTGGAATTATGATTGCCTCACCAAGAAGGCCTTATTAATCCAAAATATGTTTCAAATGATAAAATTGAAAGAAAAACTGGAAACCATGTGTGATTGAAGTTCAGTGCAGTTCTAACACAGTATAAAGTACTGTGAGATAAAGTTGATTACATGGAATATCAACATCTTTTAACAATACACGAATAGATCATGCTTAATAAATTTTATAAAATTTATTATTTCAATTAAATGATAATATAAGTTGATATAATATAAGAAAGTGGTTTATCAATATTATTATGATTTTGTCATTTTTCTTACCAATAAAACTGAAGGGCTCCAAAAATACATAAATTTAAAAGGCACCATCAAAGTAAAACATAATACAGAGATTAAAGAATAGCAATGAATTCTGATTGAGAGATATAAAAAGCATAATATTTACAGTCAATTTCTCATTTTTCAATGATTTTATTTTTGAAAAAGCAAATGAATGAGACAACATATATATTCATAGAAAAAGAGTGGCATTTAGAATACAGAAATTAGTGATAATTCTCTTTTTCTACCACTTGTTTTTCTGTTCCTGTTCAAGGAAGAAAAATGGAGCGAGATCATTTTGTGTAATTCACACTAAGAAGTGGGGAGTTATGTTCCACCTCCTTGAGTTTGCATTGTCTACATAAATGTTTAAAATTATGCCTGGTGGACTTATTTTTTCTTCACCATTTATTTATTCAATCATGTTGTATATTAGACTAGCCTCATGGATATTAATTTTATACTTTAAGTTACAACACAATGCAACTTTATTATTATTTTTTATTATTTTTTTTTGAGACAGTCTCACTCTGTTGCCCTGGCTAGAGTGAGTGCCATGGCATTAGCCTAGCTCACAGCAACGTCAAACTCCTGGGCTCAAGCGATCCTTCTGCCTCAGCCTCCCAAGTAGCTGGGACTACAGGCATGTGCCACCATGCCCGGCTAATTTTTTCTATATATTTTTAGTTGTCCAGATAATTTCTCTCTATTTTTTTTTTAGTAGAGACGGGGTCTCACTCTTGCTCAGGCTAGTCTCGAACTCCTGAGCTCAAACAATCCGCCCGCCTCGGCCTCCCATGCCACTTTATTTTGTTGCTGAAATTATTCCAGCTTTCATTGTTGAGTGTTTTTCAGTTGGCTCCTGAGACCCATAGGCATATTCCCCTTATTTTATTTATTTATTTAGTGTGTGTGTGTGTGTGTGTGTGTGTGTGTGCGTGTGTGTGCGTGTGTGTGTGTGTGTGTGTGCGTAGCACTTCTTTACTTTCCTACATAACAAAATGTTCTAAGATCATCTTGTATATTTCCTGCCCTTTCCTAAAATCAATCATTTCTCAAGCAAACCTCCGTTCTTTTTCTTTTACTGGAGAATGGTATTAGAAAGCAAGATTCGCCTCTGCCTGTTATTTGTAAGTAAAGGTTATGGGAACAAGGTTAACTCTTTTTTATGTAATGGCTATGGTCGCTTCCATGCTGTTAGACAGACACTTTATGGCCCTGAAAGACCAAAAATCTGACCCTTTACAAAAAAGTTTGCTAACCATTCTCTATAATAACACAAACACTGACTTATAATAAAAATGCCAGTCAATTAACCATTTGTTTGCTCTTTATAAAGTAAAAGTTTACTGAAAATTATTTTGCAATTGAATTTCTAAAATGCTAATTCTTAGTATTTAACATGTCTATTATGCAAGTCATATAGGCTTTTCTTACAAATATATATTCTATCAATTATTAAAATAGCTTGGGTACTATAATTAAAATATAGTGGCTTTATTTTAATGCTTAGTATTTTATTGTACCATCTTTCGAAGTTGTGAAAAGGAGGACACTACTAGCAAATACCCAGAAAATTGACACCTTTAAATTTAAAATTACTTTTAAATTTAGTCAACTCTTAATGTTTAATTTCATAATCGCAGTGAAAAAGTTGCTTCTTGAATGAAAAAACATACAAGAGCAAGTAATGAGTGCTTCCAATTTAGATACCAATTTGAACTTTCTAAAATTGAGCCCCAAATTCTAAAATTAAATAATAAATTTCATTTCTTCCACCATTTTTGTCCATCTAATTTATATTTTTCACATGCACACAATAATACCCCATTTTTAAACTGACAAGTGCCAACAAAAACCTTTTTTTCCCAATTAGCTTCTTAATTATGCTATTATTTATTCTATAAATCAACTAGTATTATTATTTTTGATAAATTCAAAATCAATAAAATTGTTTCTAATAATTATATGCAGCCAATGAAATTTCTGTTCTTCCTTTATCTTTTCTTTGGCTGATTTACTGGATTATATTTCTAGCATTTCTAAATAATGAAAGAAACTAGTTATAAAACATAGATGTTTTCTTTTATGCAATGTTCATAACATGTTAGAAGCATAATTTAGCATTTAAAGAAAAATGTTTAGAAATAATTTTGTAATTTAATAAAGATACATGTTTCTTTGATATAATATTTTAAAATTATTTCTTGTCCCACTATTTGCGAGAATATGAGACTCTTAGAAAAAATAACTAATTTGAGACTCACATTTATTCATCAGTTCTATTTGTTTTTCTATTCACTAGCAGAAAAATAATGGTCCCTCTCAAATATTAATTATATATGGCTAGTATTTCCATAAATTCTGATTCAAAAGATCATATTTTATTTATTATTTAAAAAGAAAAAATCATGTTTAACAGCCCAATATTATTCTTTATAACTAAGTAGATCTATGGTGATGGAAGAAAAATAAAATGTTCTTTTGTGAATATAGTGGATTTGTCCTTCCCAGCTATAGAAGCTTCCTTCTCGGGATTGGGGTAGAGTCTGAAAGTTTGATTTTTTTATAGATCAAATTTGTCTCAATTAATTTGTCTTCCTTTCATACATCCCATCTCATAAAATTCTATAATAATTTTTGCACATAAACAGAATACTTTTAAAGTACATGAAAAATTATCAAACATTCTTTTAGACATATGTGTTAAAAGTTCTTTTTTACTGCATGCTGGAATCTTAATAGTTAATTGATATGATATTGAAAGAAAAAAATGAAAAAAAACTTTATGAAAATATTGCATTAGAAAAATAATCAGGGGGTCACCTGGGCAACATAGTGAGACCCCATTCCTACACAAAATAACAGGAAAATTGGCCAGGTGTGGTGGAATGCACCTGTAGTCCCAGTCCCTCTGAGTCACTGGGACTCCTGATTGTGCCACTGTACTTCAGCCTAAGCAACAGAGTGAGACCATGTCTCAAAAATATCAGAGAAAAGAAAAATAATCAGAGTGATTGTTTTGTCTGAAATAATTTATTAAATAAGTTAGAAGAAGTTACTCTTGGCAAGAATGATGCAAAGAAAGAAACCCCTATTTTTTTTTAAAAAAACTAATAACCAACCAACCAAATAACTGGTGAGTTGTGAGTTATTTTTCATCTTGCATGATTCTAGGCAATGGGGATACAATAGTAAACATTAAATATTATAGACAAACTTGCAGCCCCCCGAGGCTTATGTTCTAAGGCAGAAACATATGGTACATAAATAAACAAATAAAAACTTGTTATAAACTCTAGCGGTGATAAGTGCTATGATTAAAAACAAACAAGGCAAGACAAAATGATAAAACTCATCGCAGTAGGGCATCCTATCGTGAAAGGCAGCGTTTGCACAGAGACTGATGTGATGCAGGGTAGTGGATGTGGGCGTGTCTCTTGTCTTCAGGACTTCTGCACCCCCAGATTCTGGGAGTGCTCTCAGACTCCAGTGTCTTCAAATGTGCCTTGACTGAAGTGAGCAACTCTGCCAGTCTCAACATCTGTCTCTCTGCCTTATCCTATCCTGTTTCCTTCTCTTCCATTCTACGAGTGCGAATCCTATGTTCTAGTGTCTGCCTCAGAACTGGGTTCCCAGAGACCTCAAACTGCAATATGAAGTAATCCATATCACGGTTCGGGGGAGGAACTTTCCAGTTACCATTAGTAACAATTTCAAAAGGCTTTGAGGAGAGAAAGAACAAGATGTGTAAAGGGAAGCAATAATATCAGTAGAACGGCAAGTGATTCAGGAAGGGAAGAATAAAAGATAACATCTTCCCATAGGTACCCAGAGGTCAGAGCATGTAGGACCTGTGTACCCCAGTGAAGACTCAGGTTTTTCCTCTTAAACTGTGTTACAACTGCCTACAGTATTCAGTATAGTAACATGTTGTACAGGTTTTTATCCCAGAAATAACAGAAGATTCCATCTATCCTGGGTGTGTAGTAGGCCATCCAATCTAGGCTTGTGTAAGTACACTCTAGGATAATCATACCATGACAAAATTGTCTAATGAGGCATGTCTCAGAACATATCCCTGTCATTAAGCAACACATGCCTGTACTTATTTTCTGACTACATAATCCCAAATTAATTTTACTAAAGGAATAAAAGAAATATAAACTTACAGGAGATAACTACAAAGAGACTATCCATGGAAAATGTATTTCAACAAAATACTGACAGAATGTGCATGTTTGTGAGGGTGAATATTGATATCTAGCTATGGATGAAGAAAACCTCAGTATAGACTGGTGGTGGTGTTTTCTTCAATGTGGCTTTGATTTTATGCAGGAAGTAAGAAGTAAGCAATTTACTCAGTGTGAGATGGGTGGTAGGGTCCTGTTCACAAATTTTAACAAACTAGATATAGTTCTAATTATTTCTATGAAAAAGAAAAGAAAGTATCTTGCAGAAAAACATCGTTTCATTGTTCTACAGATTTGCAAGCTAGAATTGAGGCCAATGTTCTTGAAAATACAGTTATACTAACATGGCTAGATATGTGATTGTTTTCCTTTCAGTCTTCAGACTTGATGGAGCTGTGGAAGTTTAGAATTTGACTCAATCAGGATTTAGTTTTAGCCAGAGGAGTGTAACAGAAATTTAATTTAATGGGACAAGGACATTTAGTATATTGGCAGGAAACTGGTAGAAATGATGAGCACGGAACCTAAATTCTGTAGAGAATGAAATGAAGACAAAAAGTGGATCATGAATAAGAACTTTAAGGATCATTGAACTAGACACACTGAGGTCAAGACTTGTGTTTGGGGCAATGAAATAATCAAATTATGGAGTGTTGTTCAAAACCGTGAGGTGTCTGAATTCACATTTTAAGAGGTTTTGCAGTCTCTGGATAATGACAGTGATGGATTAGAATGCTGTATTTACAAAGGTATATAGTTATTTCTGGATTAGATGTTGTTAATTATCCATTGTGATATATTAGCGATTAAACTTCTCACTCATTTCTTTATTATGTAACCCCAAACGTTTTAATTTTAAAAGTTATTTTTATAGATGTATTAATTATGATCTTGTAGGAATATGGAAAATATAGAGAAGTCAAAAAGGAAAAGCATAAATAAAAGTTATTTAAGATGTCCCAAAGAGAAAATTGTGCTTATTAATTAGTTGTATTTAATTCGACCCCTTTTGTGACATTTTAAAGAAATTAAACAAAATTAATAATATTAAACAAAATGTTTATATCTTTTTTCAGAAAACTTTATATTACTGAATTATGTTTACTGATCTTCAAAATATGATTAAGAGCTATACTGTTTTCTATGATGAGCATTTTTGTGAACATTTCTAATTATTTCCTTAGCTTGAAAAGGTAGCTTTTTAGAACAAAGCAGATTTTGGTTTTGTTGCCAAAGAATTGCTGCTTTTCTATCCTATCTTTTAAATATAAGTAAAGTCTTCAAAAGAAACTGATTATATTCCTCACTATTGCATTTTAATTTTTGAGAGAGAGGATATTAATAAGAACATATTTTTCAAATGTAAAATTATATTTAATGCTTAAGTTAATGGCTTTAAAAAGTCACAGTCACTAAATTCAAATCAAGAAATCAAGGCAGATTTTATGAAATAGAACAATCAATTTCTTTCTTTTTTTTTTTTTTTTTTTGAGACAGAGTCTCACTCTCTTGCCTGGGGCGAGTGCCATGGCGTCAGCCTAGCTCACAGCAACCTCAAATTCCTGGGCTCGAGCAATCCTACTGTCTCGGCCTCCCGAGTAGCTGGGACTACAGGCATGTGCCACCATGCCCGGCTAATTTTTTTTCTATATATATTTTTAGCTGTCCAATTAATTTTCTTTCTATTTTTGGCAGAGACGGGGTCTCGCTCTTGCTCAGGCCGGTCTCGAACTCCCGAGCTCAGAACGATCCGCCCGCCTCAGCCTCCCAGAGTGCTAGGATTACAGGCGTGAGCCACTGCGCCCGGCTAGAACAGTCAATTTCTAAATGAAGAAAAAATACATTCAGAAAGATTAAATTATTTGTATTTGGCCACACTACTAGTTAATGGATGAGAAACAACTAGAATTAGCTTTATATGATGAATATTGGAGAGTATCTGTGGTAGGCAGACTAAAAGCACTTCCAAAGATGTCCAGATCTTAATCCCTTGGAGCCTGTTAATATGTTGATGTTGTTACATGTCAGGGGCAGAGGGCTGGCGGCGGGGGTGGTGGGGCTAGAGGGGTGGGGAACGGGACTAAGTTTGCAAATGAAATTAAGTTTCCCAAATATCTACATGACAATCAAATAGAAAACCTTTGGGTGAATTTGTTTATATTATTTCCCAACATTTTGATCATTCACTGTATATATGGATCTTTATTTATTGAGAGCTGGGTGACCTCATACCTATGTCTGTGAGAATGTTGGGAGAGGCATTGTGCCTGACAGATCTGTGAGAAACATATGGAATAAGAAACAAACTTTAGCAGAGGGAGATGCTCTTGAAAAGAGACAACAGAAATTCTTGAAATGTAATAAAACATTTTTAATATGTTAATTTGTATAAAATAGAAATAATTGTTACCGCATGTTGAGGTGCTTAATAATTGCTATGGATTGTATGAGGGTTTTGTGTGCATCACATTACCCTTAAACCAGTAAGTACGTAAGAATATCTACTGTTGTCATTGTTACTTAGTGTATCAGAAACTCTAGCAAATTATTTAAAAAGAGAGAGAGAGAAATAATATAATTAACTCTAAAAAGTACAGCAAAATCTTGTATTTAACAAGTTAACAGTATTGGTTCAACAAAAAGTTATATTATACATTAAAATACACTTAATTAGGTTTTCCTAGCCCTCTTGCAAGTTTGCTTTTACCTAAGGTAACAAAGATGTCACATCAGTAAAGAAAAGTATAGTTTATGCTTACCTGGCACTTTGTAGTTACAAAGCAGAGGCAATTAAATTATTCTTATTTAAACATTAAGATGTTTATAATGGCATTTCAAATTCTATAGTATACATACATATTTTAACTTTACTTCAGGTAAAATACATTTAAATTTTATTTAATGGCTCTTGGATTTCATTTAGATCTTACAACCATATTTCCTAAATGTAGGTAGTCTTGTTTAGTTTTTCTAAGAAAAATCTTAAAGTGAAGGAGAGGATAGTAAAATGATAATTTTAGTTGACAATGCCAAGATAATAATCACAGCAGATTACCAATATCCAACCCTTTTTTGTTTTCCCAGTCATTTTAGTACTTTCAAATTTTACTTCTTACTTCTCTAATGCTACCATCACCTTCCATTTATTTTAAACCTATATATCTATATCACTTTTCAATAAAACATGAAGTTATCATGGGCAATATATGTACATATTATCACTTTTGGTTTATGGACTCTTCATCTTGAAGTCCATTATTACAGCCAGTTCTCCAGAGGACAAAACATAAAAGAAGTTCATTCAGATGACAAAGACAAATCACGTTTTTAAACATTGAAATGGTTTGGAAGTGGGTTTTTGCCTGAAGGTCTTGCTTATGACAAAAAAAAAAAAGACAATGCTTTATTTGCATGTACACAAAGTTTATGTATCCTCACTGAAACACCTGGCTTTGTTTTAATTCTTGCTGTAAAATCTTTATGTGTGCACAATGTGAAAAGGTCTATTGGCCCCATGTTGATCTTTGAGGTCACGCTCACTCATTGATGCTAAAATGGTCAATAATAGCATCCTTGAATTAAGAGGACATGCATTATTGGGAGAACAAAAATAAATTACAGCATGTTCTGTCCCATGAAGTCACTGTTAAGAGAATGAAAACTTTTAAAAGAAGTTTATATTCCATCCTATCTGGCATAGTTATAAATAAAATACTAGAATTGAGACATTTTTAGAGGCTATCCATCCAATTCAATTCAAGCTTTCATGTAATGGCATTACTTAAAAGTATTAACCTAAAGATTGTCTTGCCTTAAAGTTTCTGCTGTTAAACCATGTCATCCCAAGAAACACAGCTAAAATTGCCTATCCCTTGGTAAAGGTGATTTGCCATGTTTCTATTATGTTGAGCAACCCAACCTTTTCCACCTACACAGATTTCACAAGAAAAGCCAAAGACAATTGTGTTTAATTTTTTTTTTTCTAAGAAGAATATATGCAGGGTGAACCTAGACACCTCAATTACATCTAAGGTGACTTGGTATAAGAATCTGCCCAGTAGAGGAAAATCAATTATGTTTTGAGAAAGACAACATCTGGTCTGAATTAAGAACTTTAGTAATCTTAAATTTGAAAAAATGTTATCAATACCCTAGAGGTAATTTGAAATGAAAATGAAACTAAAAGATAAAATAAAATTTGAAACTTACCAAAAATACATATAGACACACACGTTGACATTAAATTTGTTTGTTTATAGACTTTATTTTGTCTTTATTTTTTTATTTTTTTTATTTCAGCATATTACAGGCATACAAATGTTTAGGTTACATACATTGCCCTTGCCCCACCCGAGTCAGAACTTCAAGTGTGTTTATCCCCCAGATGGTGCACACTGCACCCATTAGATGTGCATATATCCATCCTTTACATTTGTTTATATTTTTATGAGATATGAGTTTCAATTGTGTGTCCCACACAATTGAAAGAAGTGCCATTTAAAGAAATAGGTTACTGAGGGAAAGGTTTTAGGGATGAGAGATTGCCAAAATTTTTGTTGCTGGCACAGGACAGCTATCTAGTACTTGCCAGGAAGCAGGTGCTTTTTATAGTCTACAGTTGACATTCATAATCAGGTTTGCTGATTGGTGGTGATTCATTATAATTTCTCATCTTGAAAGGAAATCAAACTGAAATCAATGAAGGAATGGCTGACAATTCCCCTCTAATAACTAATCATCCTCAGAAACCTTTCTGATTGTTATTTCCTCATTTCCTAAACTGTAAATTCAGTAATATTTCAAAGACCATTTAGGATAGACTCTGAAGGCTTTTAAGATTATAATAAGTTTTTTTCATAGGCAAAATTTTTACTTTATGGATGTCAGCAAACATTCTCCACTATCTACAGACTCATCCTGATTAAACACACACATATTGTATAAAATGTGATTATACATGTTCAAAAGATTTGAAAACTGAAAAACGTTGTTATAGTCTGAATGTTTGGATCATCCCAAAATTCATATGATAAAATCCTGACCCTGAATGTGATACTATTAGAAGGCGAGGCCTTTGGGAAGTAATTACGTCATGGGGGTGGAGACTTTATGAGTGGGTTTAGAGCCTTTATAAAAGAGGCCCAAGGAAGACCTCTGGCCTCTTCTTCCACAAGAGGACACAGTGAGAAGGCAGCACCTATGAACCAGGAAACAGGTTCTCACCAGACGCTGAATCTGCTAGTGCCTTAATCTTGAACTTAGCAGCCTCCAGAGTTATGAGAAATAAAATTCTGATATTTATAAGCCACCCAGTCTATGATATTTAGTCATAGCAGACAAATGCACTAAGACAAATATTACACAAATATCAAAGTTGATAGAGTATACAAGTAGTACATGCAGTGGTCTGTATATTTTCCTTGAGAAGTGTTGATACAATCTTTGAAATGTTCCATATCCTAGCCTGCTCAGTTGAGATAAATGCTATTTGATTAGTTCTCCCACATTTATAAGCCACATTTGCCTATTTACTTCAATTTTTCCGTGATAACATCCCTGAGGGAAGTAACCTTATCTTTCTCACATTCGTGTTCATAGCATTTAACTCCAGTTTTGACTGATAGTTGGCTTTCAACAAATATTTGTGGTAAGTTAAATGATTATCATTTTCAAAAGACTTCTGTTAAACACTTTTGAGTTTCACATAAGTCCTTGGTATTTTCATTTGCAATCAGTAATTTTATATTAGATTGTCTTGCTTTTGGGGCAGAAATGGAGCACCTGAAAAATACTTTTTCAAAGGACACTTGGAAAACTATTTATGAAACCTCATACCATGTAGGGTACAAAAGAGGCAACTATGAGCTTCTTGGGAAACCTCAAAAATCCGCAACCACCTCAGAAAAAGCATCAGGCAGGGAGCAAGCCATTGCGTATTGAATGACAACCAAGTCTGAAACGCTTGGTGGTTGCTTAATTGTGTTCCAGAATGACTAGTTCTAACAAGGTTTTATATACCCGTGTCCTTTTGATTAAAGAATAGCAATGCTGAGGGAACTTCCATTAATGAGCAAATGTTTGCTAGACCTATTGGTATTTGTATTTCTTTTTTTTTTTTTTGACCTATTAAAGTCAATACTCTCACTGCTAATTTATATTATTAGTTTAGCACGAGTGTTGGTACTATTTCAGTTCTATAGAATATCAATGGCCGCTACATCATTGAAGTCAGTTCTCTTGGCATTTGAACTGATTTCCGTGACAATTTCTTTAGGCCTAGTTCCTTCTATTTGGAAAGGTGTTGTGATCAATAGATATTTGTCTGTGTGTTGATCACTCTATCTACCTCTCTAACTTATCCCTGCCCTCCAAGTTGGCGGTGATTCAGCCCCTAGCCTGGGCTTAAAATACAGAAAGCAGAAACACATGGGCCGGACATTAATTCAGTCAAGTGTGATGTTACCCATTTACCTGCCTTTACCCTGACCTTTGGTTCATAGCTGTGTCTTTTGGAAGTGGAACTTTAAACCCTAGTAACTCAGTCTCCTAATGATAAAACAATGAGGTTTTAGAATAAAAAATCTTTCCTGTTTGAAAAGAAAATCTTTCCTAAATTACTTCTCTCTCTCTTATGAGCCTGGCCTTGAAATGATTTTTCATTGTTTTGGGGCTTGGCCTTATTTCCTGCTGTTCTCTGTCTTGTTAAATTATTTGGTAAGTTTTCTTCTCCTATGCTATCAGTCTTCTGAAAGAAGTTATTTTCCATTCTTAAATATCTGGTATCTCCAATGAGGGAGCACTTTGGGCAAGGTCTACTTTACTTTATTTCATTTAACTATAGTATAATGCTGACATCTTTAATACTTTGGTATGATTAATCCAGTAAAAGTATTAGCAATGAATGCTTAGCAAACATAAATAAGCAAGCCCTGGGACAATGACAACATGAGATAAAATTGTCATCAGAGCCCATCTCATGAATATAAGGTCCAAATATGAATATAACTTTAAAATGTAAAAAACATTGTGTGCATTTTTTTAGAAAATATCTTCTGGAATTTTGTCTTTGGCTTTTATAAATATAGAAATATTCCAACTAATGTGAGGTGTTTTCTTTCCATCAAAGCTGAACAAAAGGATCTAAAAGTATAGCATTTTACTTTGATATTTCCCTCCCAGGAAGAAAAATAGTTTTAAATAACATAATAAATTCTTGCAAATGATGCGTACCAAATTTTCCCTCAAAGTGATGCTTCCGGGGAATTCAGAAGTTGTTTAAACTTTACTATTAGCAGTCTTTTAGAGAATGTCTTATTACCTCACTACTTTACCTTTAATTGGTATGTAGTCGGCAATTGTTATCCCTAAGGACAATAAGAGAGAAGTGAAAAAAAATCAAAGAAATGAAAAAAGATACTGCAAGGAAACGTACACGTTTTACTGGCTTGAAAATTGAGAATATAGAGTCACATGTATTAAAGACCTTTGGAATAATTTATAATATTTCTATTTCCTTGTTTAAGTGGTTGGCTACCTTGCATGTTATTCACTCAAGTCATAATGAACGATTTAATAACTTTTAAGTTTCTCATGATTTTCTTTTAAATATTTGAAGTGAGGTAATATATTGATATAACCCCTTAATTTAATTCTTAGATGCAGTGATATAGAAACTATAGTATTCACCAGAATTTCTATTTATATGTATATTGTTTTGTTCAATGAGACAATTTGGTCTGTCTTTTTGGGTGAAGGATGGATGCTATAAAGTATAGAAACTTTATTCCTGAGAGGAGGAAGGTGAATGATGAGAGAAAGAAGAGATGAAAGCAGGCTAAGGACAATTTATGGCAGTGAGTTGGTTAGTTGAGAAAACAGAGATGGTAAAAAAAAATCAAACAGTTTAGAGAAGAAACATGAAAGTGTTTTTTAAAGTTGTTTACTGTGTGTCAAGAGATGTTTAAATCAGAGGAGGCACCTTTGTCCATTCATGTCTTTGTTCCAGTGGGTACTTAGGGATAAAAGCAAATCAAAGTAGAATTGATCTCTATCCATAGTAGCATGATGTTAAAAAAAAAAAAAAAAGGAACACACAGTTGCAGGGACATGTGGATGATGAGAGGGGAGTTTAATTTTCTCTCCATTATTAGACTTCAGTTTTCTCATTTTATTAACTGCATGCATTACTGTATATGTGTGTGTTTATTTCCTTGTGTCTTTTTTTTTCTTTGTTAATTATCAAAAGCAGAGGAAATGGTCACTTTACTTTTGGTATTGTTTGAATTTTTCACTCCAATTTTGGACACTTTAAGAGAAAGAAAATATTGTAACAATTCCACAGAAATTATTGTGTACCTATTGTTGTTTTAAGCAATTAAATATTAAGTCACTTAATATTCATAATAATTCCATGAGATATATGCTATTATAATTAACTTTATTTCACAAATAAGAAAACTAAGGCTTACAGAGGTTAGGTAACCTGCCCAGGGTCGCACAACTACTGAGTGGTGGAGCCACAATTCAAACCCAAGCCAGTTTCTCTCTAGAAGATGTAATATTATTCATTATTCTAGGTTCCTTATCTTTTCTTAGTTATCTTTGTCTAATTTTTCTGTATATATTAATAATTTTGTCTAGTTTTAAGCATAAACTTAGTTGCAAAAGAATTTCTCCAAGTAACTATCACAGAAGTAGAACAATTTTGGAAATGAATAAATACCAAAAAATTTGCTGAATTTTTCTACTTAAAATTGTACTTGCAATTATGTAAGATGAATAGGTCTAGAGATTGAATGTATGGCATGAGGACCAGAGTTAATAACATTGCATTTTATACTGAAAACTTGCTAAGAGAGTGTATTTTAGATGCTCTTACCACAAAAGAGTTAACTATGAAAGATGAGAGCTAGGTTAATTTCCTTGACGGTAGTAATCATTTTATTATATACTTGTATGTAGAAGCATCATGTTGTATACCTTAAACATGTAAAGTTAAAAAAAAAAAATTGGTTATTTTTAAGTTTAAAAAAAGATTGCTACAAAAAGTCAAATATTAAAGCAAAGAAACAAGAAACCCAAAAGTATATGGGACCTAGAGCAATGGTTCACACCTGTAATCTCAGCAGTCCAGGAGGCTGAGGTGGGAGAATCTTCTGAGGCCAGGAGTTTGAGACTAGCCTGAGCAACATAGGCAGATTCCATCTTTGCTAAAAAAAAAAAAAAAAAAAAAAAAAAAAAAAAAAAAAAAAAAAAAAAAAAAATCGGCCAGGCATCCTAGCTACTTGGCTGAGGTGGGAGGATCGCTTGAGCCCAGGAGTTTGAGACTGTAGTGAGCTATGGTCTGGCCACGACACTCCAGCCTGGGAGACAGAGTGAGATCTTATCCCATAAAAAAAAAAAAAAAAAAAAAAGTAAATCGTCATGAGTTTTATCAAAGAATTTCAAACAGTTTTGGTATTTTTATTATTTTTTCTTATTAATTTTTATTAACATTACTTGTTTTAGTGAATGTTTATTAAACATTTGCTATATAATTGGCACTACAATAAACATTTTCTCTTCATCATTTAATTTACTTTGTCATAATTTTATGAGGCATGAACTATGTCTCAAAGAGAGTTGCCTCCCTGATATGGTCTGAATGTGTCTTCCCGAGTCCAAAGATTCTGACCTTGAGCCTAGGTATGCGGAGGCAGGCTTATAAACCGGATCACTGGCATGGGTCAGGACCTTGGGTCCACATAACCCAGCCTGGTGTTGAGGGCCAGTGGAGTGGGCCTGGCAAGTGGCTCCGTGGGGGTAGGCCTGGAGCCTAGGGCTATGGGGGCTGCCCTGGTGCTGACTTATACCTCAAGCCTGGGATTACAGTGCTGAGACTGCAGCTTGTGGCCATGGGGGCCAGCCTGACACTGGGCTTCACTGTACAAGATTTTGTGCCGGGGTCTGCACAGTAACCATGTGCTGCCTTTATTCTCCTTCTCCCATGCACAGAGTATTTCTCTCTGCATTGCTTCTGCATTGCACGCATAGCCTTGGGAGAAAGGTGACACAGGTAATGTAGCACTGTTTATTCTACATTAATGTATCTTTTCTTTAATGCGTCTTTAATATGTCATTTCTTATTTCTGTTCTCCTCCCAACTGCTGTATTATGCTACCTGGATTCCTTAGCTCTTTTGAAAGTATTTTTTTGCGTGTGTGGAAGGTTGTTCAAATTGATGTTTCTTTGAGGGAATGAGCACTGGAAACTCCTCTCCAGGCATTTTGCTGATGTTACTGTCCCGGAATTTTCAGTGCTGTTGTTAAGAAGTCTAGCCAACTGAGATAATTGTTAATTTCATGTATTTAGCCAATAAGTGAAATAACATTGTATGATATTAATAGATCTTGAGCAGGGATATGTATGGTGAAAGTTTGTTTTAATTTAGAATGTGATGGGAAAAGAAGCAAAACATGTCTATTAATATCACTGCAATGATTTCATAATTAGCACGGTTTATGTGAACAATTTAAAAGAGTCAGATTATTTCACATGGTCAGAAAGCAAGACACATTTTAATCAATTGTTCAAATATCCACTAGCTTATGGTGAATAATGCTTGAAGCCAAGTGGTAAAGAATGTCTGACTTAATGTATTTGACTACCTCTGTACTCCCTGTTAGGAGAATGGGTGATAAAACATTTTAACAATATAGTAAATTTCATGTATTTTATTTACAAGTTTGTTTTAAATCATGTGGACACTCTAACAGGATAAAATAATCCAAAGCAGGAAGCAAGATCTTAGGCTAAGCATACAAAAAACAGAAAGAAAGAAAGAAAAAAAATGTGTTGGGGTCTTGTAGTTTCCTGAGTGAATAAGAATCTAATTTTTAATTTGTTTTTGAAATAAGAAGCATAGCAAGACACTATAGAAAGCAAGGCCAAATGCAAATTATCGTGACAAGTCAAGCTCCATTTTATCATTAGTACATTATGAATGAAGAAATGCACTTGGCAAAGAAAAAGCATTCCTTTTTTTTTTTTTGATCTTCTGTATATTTCAATGTAAATGAGATATCTCATTTACTCCTTTACTTGACAAGACTTTCTCTCCTTTTCTGAGTAAAGTCATGTGAGGCACGATCTAAAGAGGACATCAGTATAACTTTACAGCTGTGTGAGCTCAGGCATTCATCAATGCAGAAGCACAGAGAAAAGAACATGTGTTTAATAGCTTTGATTTCTTCTTTTCATTTTCAGGGGCATTATGTTTCTTAAGTATGAAAGGAAAGGCATTGAGATATACAATTGTGATATCTAAATGTGAGCAGCTTTTATTCTGCTTCTTTAACATACATACTGCTCCTTTCTTTCCTCCTTATTTGCTTATGTAACTGGATGGAAATGTATTTTTCACAGTTTCCTATAAATGATTATTTGACTTTTGGAAATGGGAGGGAAAGAGAAATTATGTCTGACATAGAGTAAGAGATAGGATAATGATTACTATTCAGGGTCAAGCTTTTTCATTTCCATCCCTTCAAAAGACAAGCTACATATGTAGCCATGCAAAATTCCCTTAAAAATTGTGTTTCAGTCTATGTCATTCAAACAGAAAGGTAAGGAGAAATTATAGTGAGTTCCCAGTGCAATAAGTACTTCTTTTCCCGACCCCGCCCCTTCCTGCACATGTGTAAGACAAGACACAATGTTGTCAAAGCAGCAATTATTGCCAATTCCTCAGCTGTTTGTATGTGATGGATATCAACTTTCAACACAGCAGGGATGTGAGCTGCAGTATAAAAATATGTAGTGTCTACAACTGTTGGTAACTACAATGTAAAACTTCTTGCAGAAAGATACACAAAAGCATTACTGTTATAATCAGCTAACTACCCACCAATAGCCATTACCCTTTTCTTTTCTAAGAGGGTCCCCACCCCAAGTTGTATTCAATGTTAGAACTACTAGCTTTCTCAGTCTTCCTTGGTGTTAGGGATGGCCATGCAATCTGGTTTTAGTCAATGATATCCAAGAAAAAATGCACAGTGAGAGTTCTTGGGAAAGCATTCCCTCACATCATAAAATGAGTAGGTGCAAACATGACAACTTAGGTCATTTTCCTCTTCCTCCTGCTAAGAATGCTTACACAATACCTGGAAGTTCAGCAGCCCTCTCGGGATTATGGAGTGACAAATATGATGTGGAATTTAACACTCTAAGGATGGTAAAAACACTTAACATTTGTTGAAAAAAATAGTATGTTAGTATAATAAGGAATGTGACTCTAATTTTAACGTTTGACTACTGATTGTGTTTAAGTTCTATTACCTCTTCCCCTCAGCCCACATCTGAAAAAGCTGGTAACAAATTCCAAGTACTTCTACTTTGGTACCAAAGGGCAGTTCAAAGCACACAAGCCACAGCCTGTGTATGCCCAGGGAACTCTGATCCCTGTGTCCTGCCATCCACAGAAAAAGACAATTTAGTCTCTGACCTTACTCTCCCAAGCCATTTTCAGACCTGCATGGAAACCTGCCCTGCTGTCCACAGAAAGCCTCACAAAGACTTTTTTTATACTCTCTTGGTGTGTGCATGGGGTTATCAGATCAAAATCTTGTCCAAATTTTGAGTGGGCTATCCATTTAGTTTCTGTGGGGTGACCTCAATTATTGGTAGTATAAACAGGATATGTAGGTGATGACCATCGCCACTGGGGGGATCTTTCTTCTTTTGTTTTAGCTTACTATAGTAATAAATGCTGCTCCCTGCTGGCCAGCTTGCTTTTTCAGCTATGTTGCTGTCTGTTGGCAAATAGGAGCCTTGAGCTGCTGCCTGCTAGAAATCTTGCAATTGCTGCTTCATGCTACATTTGCTGAATTTTACTGAGTCTCTGTTGTAGATTTAACTAAGTCAGAAGTTTCAATAGGTGATGTTCAAGGAAAAAGTATTGGTTTTAGGTCCACTTTAAAGTGGCTTTAGGTCATCTGTCTCTGCCTGAACATGTCTGTGTATCTCAGATCAAATTGTGTGTCATAATTCCAGCAAAATCAAACATATATGCTAGGCTCAGGGGAACAACTCTTGCCCTGTGACCATGGGGTCTTTGTCTAAATCAGGTGTTGGCTCCCAATCAATAGAGCATTCAGGGAGAAGCCTAATATCCCATGTGATAACTGGGTGGTTTCACGTGGAGTAAGAATATACCATGTGACCTTTTAAGATCCATACACATAAAAGCAGGTGGCTCAGAAGGACCCTACAAAATGACTTTGCTGCTGTTTTCCCTGTACTCTGTCATAAAAGAGATCTTGGTCCTTAGGGTTATAGGGAAAAATACTCAAGGCATCCTGGTGTACAACCAAGGTTTAATTTAAACCCAACTTGAGCCTGAGATACTTAAACTCTGTAAAGCAACCCTTGCCATATGGGAGGCCCCAAATCTTGATGCTACTGATTTGAGATGCTCTAGAGGAAGAAATTTATAAATACGATCAGGGTGGAGGGAACCCCTTGAAATATATATAGATACTACCAAACAAAGGAAAACAAACAAGCCCACCTGGATATAGGGGAAGGAAATAAAACTTGAAATAAAGGCCGCAGTTCAAATATTTTCTAAAAGAGTTTATGACAAAAAGATGAAGGAGTGCTGATTGACTTTACAGACTCTAGATTAACTTTAACATCTGCTGAAGTCACCACCTATCCAACTTTCACAGACTTACTTGATACTAAGTCTCAAATTAGAGTTAAGCTTGAGTAGTCCAGTAAATTTAAACTGAGCACTCTCCACATTCTTAAAAGAGTTAGCAAACATAAAGTAGAGAACAAAACGAGGTATGCTGTATCACTTAACCATCAGAATTATTTCCTTGCCTAAATTCTCCAGAGCCGTAGCACCTATGTCCCTAAAATATCCCATAGTTGATGTAAACACTCTGACCCAAGGAGTAATAAAGTCAAATTGCAGTTTTAGTACTTATAATTAGCTTGACAGAAAGGGGGCCCATGGACTTTCACTCCTGATTAAGATGGTTAATATAGATCAATGTAAGTTAAAACAGCATCTTCAAGGATTGAAACTGATAATACAAGATCTATTTAGAGAAGAGGTAATTTTACACACTACTTCTCCATTTAACAATCAAATTTGGCTAGTCCTTAAACCTGGAACTAAATAATGGTGCCCCATGGTGCATTACCACAACCTTAATGCTGTGCCTTACACATTAAGGCCCTCGTGCCCAATATTATTGAAATTACCAACTCTATCAAGTCTGAAAATGGTAAATACTTTGCAGTCACAGATCAGCTACTATAACATATTCCGCACAGTGCCTGTTTCTATAGCCCCTCAACTGCAGTTTTCCTTCACCTTCTAGTATACCTAATACACCTTTACCCTGCTACCCATAGTTTATCTCAAGAGCCCTGCCATTACACATAACGTGGCAGCCAAGATCTTAATTACATTCAATTTATCCTAGAGCACAGGTATGACTTTACATTGATTACATCCTCCTCCAA
Source organism: Indri indri (assembly GCA_004363605.1). Classification (NCBI taxonomy): domain Eukaryota; kingdom Metazoa; phylum Chordata; class Mammalia; order Primates; family Indriidae; genus Indri; species Indri indri. The sequence continues at coordinate 83,084 of RJWJ010003660.1, forward strand.
GGAGATTCATTTGATACACTCATTAAGAACATACAGATACTCACAAAGGAGTTCAAATAAAGGGGATGGGCCAAAGTCACATGCATAGTACAAATAGCAAAAGGCCCTGCTACTTCAGTTAAATTCTTGGAAATTGTTTGCTCAACCAAGGGTCACTGCATCCCTGACACTGTCAATAAACAGCTATTGATCCTCTCAGTACCCACAACATTAAAGCAAGACCAACACCTTTGAGGCCTTTTTGGGTTCTGAAGGCAGCACATTCCTTGTTTACAAATTTTACTTAAGCTTATTCTGAAATCAGCCTGTCTTGAATGAGTCCCCCAATGACAAAAATCTCTATAATCTGTCTAAATTTCAATACAATAGACACTCCAATTAATGCCCCCAAATATTCCTTAATAGTAGAGGCTCTAGCAACTTCCTATCATTCTCCCCAGTGTTTCTTTTTTTTTTTTTTTTTTTTTTTTTTTTTTTTTTTTTTTTTTTTTTTTTTTTTTTTTTTTTTTTTTTTTTTTTTTTTTTTTTTTTTGAGACAGAGTCTCACTCTCTTGCCTGGGGCAAGTGCCGTGGCATCAGCCTAGCTCACAGCAACCTCAAACTCCTGGGCTCGAGCAATCCTACTGTCTCAGCCTCCCGAGTAGCTGGGACTACAGGCATGTGCCACCATGCCC